>KE525342.1:1978060-2033284 GCA_000441895.2 Anopheles sinensis
AAATACTTTGAACGAAATTGAAGACGAATTTGACAAAAACAAGACTGAACGCAAGCAGCTTCATACATGAACAGTTGTTCTAGTGTACTAGGTTTAAAACTATTTAAAATTGTTTGATTAAACCGTGTCTTGTTCTTGGGCCAAACAAACAAACAAAAAACAGACACACAAACACACAGCCTTGTCTCGATCGGAAAGGGTTCGTTTCAAGGTTTTTCTTTGATGAACTTCAGCGAACGGCAAAAACCGATATCGAAGACGGCGTGCGACGTGACGCCTTTCCGATCGGCTGTTGGCCACCCACGCAAAAACCCGCCGGAGACTGGGCAAGGTCGCACGAGGTCGACGAACAAAAAAAAAAAAGGCATCAGAAACCGACTTGGCGACTGGATGATGATGAACTTTTTCAAGTTTTTGTTTTTTGCGTTCCGCTGTAAGATGGAAGATTTTTGCTTGTTTCTGGCGGCTTCGCGTTCTGGCGGCTTTACTTCGAGTTGGGGTGTTGGTGCTTGCTGTCATCTTAAATCCTTCGGTGGCCCAAACGTTAAAGCTCGTTGGCCTGGCGACCCCCATCCTTTTCCTCTTTTTCTTGGCCCCGTTCACTTCCCCACCTTTCTCTCTCTCTTTCTGGCGTCCACGCTTTCGGAGTGATCTAATCGTAGTTCGAGCGGAGATTTAGATCCGGCGCAGAATGTGTGTGTGTGTTTGATGGGGTTGAGGTGAGGTGAAACGAAGGAGGGTGTTGGATGGAAGGTTGGGTATTTGGGTGTCCAGAAATGCAACTGCGGATGTGGTTGTAGCTGACAGCTCGTTCTCGCCTCGCGTTCGGCGCCTCGCGATCCCAAGGCGTCGAACCGGTTGGCGGGAGTGTCAGCGGGCGGGAAAGGAGGAGGGGACACCACCAACCACCCGTGCAGCAGAGGTTTACCACCCTCCAAACCACCCGTTCAGTTCATTCGATGGATTGCATTCGAGACACAGGCTGACAATTCTAGGCGCCCAACATAAACATAAATAAAATCGGTCTCCCTCTCCAATCCTTCTCTCTGTCACACACACACACACACACAGCCTGTTGCCTCAAACGTCGAACAAACGTGCGCGATGATGACGGTTTTGGCGATTGCTTAATCGATAATTAATCCCGCTGTGTCTATAGTGGACGCGCGTTGGGTATTCGACCGTTTCGGAGCCCTCGAGAGCCGGGCCTGTCTCCTTCGTGGCGCCCACACCCCCTAGGCAAACACACACGCACACGGCGCGACGACACCGGTATAAACCCAAAAACCTCGACGCGAGGGGAGTGAAAATTACAGCGTAGGTGATAATTATCACACACCCCCCCTTTTGCAACGCTAACTCCATTCGAAACATACTCCTGATGGCGAAGGATCGCAACAAACACACACACACACACTTATGACATAAAAGTGAGCACGCCCAAAGCCAAAGATCCAGATGTTCAACGGGTTATCTTCTTGGTTTCGGGTTTTTCACGCCCACGATTTAAAGTAAATAAGGGTGCTGATGCTGACGTCATCTCCACCCCCCCCCCGCCTCCCCCTCCTCCGTTTCCACCATGCGCGTTAATCAATCATTTGCATCCAACACCTGTTAGATGGCGGGAAAGTGAAGTTAAGGTGCGAACTAAGCTGAAGGTAGGCGAAAGTGTCAAACGGTTTTCCGGTTTTGGCCTTTCGCTTAGTTTGAAGGGCCGCTGATGCCGCTTCAAAGCTAACAACTTTAAACTCAAAATTGAACCCCTGGAATGAAAAGAACTATGTGGAAAGCTGTTGAGATTTCTTTGCTAAAATTCGTCCAAAACAGAATCCAGTCATTTATTATCTGTATCATGCATTTGACATGTATTTTCCGAAATTATAGTCCATGTCGCTAATTATGCCTCTATCTCACACTGGGTTGAAGCTGCGCATAATCTCTGGCCTCTGAGATATATGCTTTTGACATAACGTATCAATTCTTGGCTACACGGTAATTAGTTTTTCGAATAAGAATCTAACTGTTCGTTCATTGAGTCGAAATCTTTATTTACATAGTTAAATTACAGTGCATTATTACCACCTATTTTATTTTACTTTTTTATTTTTTTTAAATACCATTGAACAATACGAATATTGTTTGAATTTAAAATTTATATATAAGTGGGCTTTAAACGGAATTCTTCTAAATAGAAATTATGTAAAATAATATGCAAAATTAACGTCTGGTATTGATCCAGCATTGAATAAATCGGGAATTCGTTTAAAACACATAGTAATAGACACATTAAAGTATTGAACTATAAATCTATGTTTAGTTACTTTTGTACTATCCTCATCAAATAGATTAAGCACAAAAAAGATAGCTTATTCATAATCTTGAGCGCAAAATAGAAGACTACGCGCAGGCCCTTTGCCAAAATGAGATGTTTTAGGGAGAAAAGTCGAAACGCCATTTAACAAATGATAGTCACATAAAAACATCTACTTTTGAGATAAAATTTTCACACAACGACAGTAAATTCAACCTCACAGCAGTAGATTCTGCTGGGAATAACTAAAGAAATTGATTCATTCAGCTATGTTTGACGAAAGCAAACAAATTATATAAATACACAAAGGTGCAGCACGTGCAGTTGTATTAAATCATAATGACAGTGCATCAATAGTGCGCTCAGCTGTGTTGATATCGTTCGCGTATAAAACCAGTCAGCGCATCCTACCCTTTCCGCAGTCACTTGTGGTAATTTCTTGGCAAAAGAAGAGCGTTTAATTAGATTAAAAAAAGGCATTTATATCGTCGTAATCGAGGAACTTAACCATGAAATTTAATAAAGGTAATAGAAACAAAAGAGAATTATCTTTTTCAAGAGGTAATTGTTCTCAAAACGATTTAAATTAGCAGCGAGCATGTTCCTGTTGGTGGTGGTGCTGTGCTGTGTCCTTCTGGGTGCAACCCCGACCGCCGCCAACCCCGTCCCCGGCAAGGGCGCCCCGAAGTCATCCGCCAAGTCGAACACCAAGAAGCAGAACGCTCCGAGGCATTCGCTCGGAACCGGAGCGCGAACCGGACTTGTGGGCGGGGGCATAGCCGGAGGTGTCCTTACGTCACTCATCTAAGGGCCTGCCCTCCTTTCCTACCCCTTGCCCATTCCCTTTCCCAAGCGGAGAGAAAATAAAAGGTCTCCCCGGGATCCGGCGTTCGTCATTTAAATTATTTTAAATTTGCCCCAAGAAAACAATGCGTTCGGAGTGCATCGACAATTTGTCAGGGCATTCATACACACACATGGCAGGTGGAGGAATAATGATGGACATGAATAAAAGGCAAACAGGAGCCCGGCCGACCTCCAGCCGAGGCCGTGGAATATGACGACGCGCTTGTTATGATAATAATGCTCCCCAGGTTGGGATAAAACATACATTTGTCGTGTGTCCGGCATCGGACAACAATTGTCCCCTTTGCTAATCTCCATTGAATGGCCACGGTCTCCTCCCTCCCCCAAGCTCCTTCAACCCCCCTTTCGATGCGTTGTATCTCCCTTTTTTCTTGCGTGTAGGTCTTATGTTTGCCAAATTGATCGATCGATATGCCACCATTATTTTCAAGGACTTCTTCAACGTCGCCTCCTTCCCCTCTTCCCCTCCTTTGCCGCTCACTCCCATCCCATTTGTGGTCGGTTTTGTCGTCACGGTGTAGGTACGCGACATTCTTCGTCCCTTCCGCTAGGAATCCTTGACTCCTTGGCAATCTCCATCGAACCGATCCCTTATCGGGGATTGACCGCAAATCAGGAAGACCATAGTGAGGAGTGACTGAGAAGGAGAGTTTGAGACAGAGAGGTGTATTTTAATCATCCCCGGGGATGTTCTGCATATATTCATGAGATTCCTTTCGAACGACCGTCGAGCGCTTGGTGGTTGAAGAAGAAGGATGGGGTTCGAGAGATAATTACTCCACCTCATTGCATGCCCTCCCCTACCAACCGATCCCACATCTCCTTGATGTAATAAACCTAAGCCATGTCCGGGATCACGGATAACGAAGCCATTCCGTGATAAGGGCAACTGCTCCGGGCATAATCTCGCCCGAAATGGGCATCAGCGAACGCGAACCTTCTGGCGAACCAAACCAACCTCACCTAGTCGGTCGGTTTGCAACTATTTTCCATTAATAATTCATAATTTACATACAAGCTAACCGGTAGCCGCCCATAGTGGGAGTTGGGGCGGGTGCGGTTTTTTCGTTATTTATAGCGAGGAGGGAAAACAGAAGAAGGAGGGAGGGGTGTATTTGGTGAAGGGGAAGGAGTTTACAGCAGCCCAGCGCAAAGGGAAGCGATATTTTTACGCCGGCGTTTTGTCTCCGATCGTTCATCGATAAGACGAATGAGGTGATTCGTGTCTGGAGTTTCTTCTTCTCGTTTTTAACCCATCTTTGTGAAGTATTTCGCAACATTTTTAGTTTTTGAAAACAATATTGTTACTTTGGTAAATTTAAAACAAAATCTAATAATTTCACGTTATTTAATTTTAGTTAGATTTTTATTTATTTCCTTGCTATAAAGTTTCGATGTATCGAAACGATTTGTTCGTGTTGTTTAGTTTTGGTTTGAGCATCTTTTTACTTTCGTACATTTTAATCTTTTTGTTTGACATAACACCATCGCTTCTCCTTTTCGTTTTTCGTTAGTTTTTCGATTTAATGGATAAATTTTCTTCTTGGCAAATTTATACTCTACTTATTGATTGATATATCCTTTCATTTTTTATTTGATACTGAATTGATCTTTCTTCCAACTTTAATGCACTGTGCTCATTTCTAATAGGAGCTGTACCAATTGTATAACATAGAACTATAAATGGTCTTTGTTGTAAAAAGTTGTACGACTATGTTTGGAAACTATGCTTATTCGGTTTTCAGACTTTCAGGTCTGTCGGCTTTATTTAGTGGATTATCAAAAACATAACACATTGAAACGATTGCAACTTTCACTGAAAAGCAACTGTCAAATGCTTATTCTAATGAAGTGAAACTGAACATAGCATGTCTGAACACAATATAAACAAGCAATTTTAGCAGCGACACTTAACGTTTTAGTCGACACTTAACGTAGTCAGGCTAGAAATTAATTTAACAGCAATGAGATTTTTTTGACAACTCGCTCAACTGACTGCTTTGAATGGAGTCAACAGTATAAAAACCATATAAAATCATCGTTAAAAGAAAAAAAAACGAAATGCATGTACTGAGCATGGAAACGTTAACTCAACTGAAAGAAATGAAAGTTTCCGATAGTTGAAAGTTGCTGTCATCTTTCTTTCCCTTAACATAGTGAACACAATGAAAATTAAAACGAAACTAACCTAATAGAAAAGGGAATATATAAACACAAATCTTAATGGCTAAGCGACGAAGAGAAGGAAACAGTAAAACCTTCTACGCCAGGATGTGTGAAAGTGGAATATTTTAATCAACAAGCAAAAAAGGGGGTTTGTAATTTAATGGAGAATAAAATTGCGAACCGAATAGAACAATGAACGAAGGCAGTTCAATGTTCGCCACTGAAAATATGCCAACTCATCATTGTAATCGTCCGAAAATGTACCGAGATTAACGAGGAGCGTTTTCTCCTCTTATGTTCTAATCGAACATGCGGAGAAACAGCGTAATGCTGATGATGAAAAGTTTGCTCGTCGGATTCTGTCTGTCGTACAAACAGCGTCTTCGGTCATCGGCCGCTGGGAAAGGTTTGTCCCACCCACGGCGATAATCATTCGATCGCAATCCCTGGTACTGAAAAAGCCGATCTACACACACACACAGTCACCAGGACGTCTCGTGGCTTGCCAACAGCGAAGCAGCATGGAAAATCAATCGATCTCATCATCGGCTTTGTTGGCAGCCGAATAGCCAAGGATGCGATAACAAACTCACACGAGCAAGACAGCACGAACCGATCGTTATCCTGCATTTTTTCCCCACGCTTTTTCTGGCCACGTATAGAACCACACACACAAACATACACACACATACGTAGGCGAAGATAATTTGTAATCACGCACGTTCCCGGGCGGAGGGTGGCATTTTCCAGACTCCCAGAAGGCTCCCAGAAGGCCGAACGCAGAAGTTCCTCATTATCCTCCACCGTCGCAAAGGTCGGTCCATTCTCCCTCCCCTCTCACCTCACCAACATTGCATTAGGGCGTTTGCCTATCGTTTGATACGTTATGCGACCCCCGGGGGGGCGCCCCAAATTGCCCAGAATAATGACGCGCTGAATGTCAGAGAGAAGCGGGGCCTCCGCCAATAGGTTTCCACCGAGAATTAAGCGTACACGATCGCTCGAATGTTAGTGCTCGATGTTGCGAAGCAGACACGGCTTCGGTTAGGAAGAAGGAATCCTCGCCGTATGATCAGTTTGATTAAAAGCTATGAAGAATGATTTTTATAGAATATTCCAAATAGAATACCTTACCGATCAAATTATACGACTCTTAATTAAATAACATCATTAGTTCTAAAAACTGTTTGCTCAATAAATATATGAAAATGCAACAACAAGGTTGTGAACCTTAGTCGTCGAAAACCCGTGGTTTTGAAAATGGTATAAGAAATATTAAATCAAAAAAGGACTTACTAAAAACAGTACTTAAACACTTGGCAGTCGAAGCGTTAAAGTAGAGTGCAAATGCATTGGCGATCGACTTAATTAAAATTCATCTAATTACAATAAACCATGTTCTTGAAAAATCTACTCATGGAGTAAATATGTTGAGATATTACGCAAACAAGAACAAAAACTTTAAACGTTTTGTAACGTATGAATTACGTAAAAATAGGCTGATTAAATATTTTTTTCATTCCAACCTAGTAACGCTAGGAACTTTCTATTGAAATCATCATCAAAATCAAGTTGAGTTTAATCAATTCAGCTGATGTGAAGTGATAAGGAGATAGATTGAAATAACAGTTGATAGCCTGGTTATAGGAAAATAAAGTGTTACAGAAGGAAGAGATAAAAGGTAAATTATCATAATCGTTCAATTATTAACACCAGAAGGTTGCAGTAAAAGGCCAAAAAGTTAGTCATAGTAAAGGTAGACATTTTTATGCGTCATCCAATCAAACATGTTAGTGGAAGTGGAAAATATGTAACTGTTTTCGACGCCCGTAGCAAAACTAAATACAATCCATGGACGTATTCTTCTTTAAGAACTGAAGCTATTTTATTTTAGGACCTAACATTTGAGATTAAAATCTACTTAATTCAATTATCTTGTTTAGTTTATTTTCTGTCGTCCTTTAACATTAGTTTCTTGGTTCAATGCATTCAATAGAATAGAAATTTAATATTGAAAAAGAAAAAAGAAGTTTTCGGTCAAGAATTGCTATTCAAATGAAGATGCATGTTGTATTGGAAAACTGTGAATAACAGAAAGTCATTTACTTGGAATAATTCTTGCTTCGAAACAAAGATTTATTTTTACAGAGTTTTGTGAAATCGATCGAGTTGCTTTTATTTGGTCCAGTTTATTTAGAGCCATTTTATGCATTACAGTTGTTGTCAGTAACATGTTTTTATTGGAATTTGGGGATAATATAGGCAGGAGTTTTCGAAACCGTGGTACACTCTCAACACATTCTTCGAGCTCAGAGGCAGACCGACTCTGCATGCTTCGGAATATGTTTCAAACAAATAACATTTACCGGGTTAGGGAAGAAAAAAGAAACCCAACACGGTGGCGTGTTTGTGCTGGCACAATATGATTTCATCTCGACCAACCCCCCCCCCCCGTTCCACCCGTTCACCTAACCATGCCCCATGTAGGTACGCAAAGGCAGCCAAACCATAAGCATAGGCGTTACGTAACGCTAGCAGCATTAGATCGCTCGCGTTTGGCGCGCCGTTTTGCGAGAATAGTGAAAGGGTTCCACCGCCCCCAGGAGAAGGGCGGTGCAGGGGGTAGGGAGGGGGAAATGTTCGCAGTCAGGCACAAGTTTTGGGCCGCTCCGAACTGGTTTTGCGTCCGCGCGCGCGCTCCATTCCCTTTGGCCAACGTTTACTTTCACCTTTTCCAAACCCCGACTCGAACCGTTTTGACGCGCGCGGTTTCTTTGCCGACAAACTCGAAGCGAAAAACGGGAAAAGAACGGGAATAAGTCGATGCAAACAGCTCACCGAGTGTTTGTGCAAGTATTTCGAGAAAGAATATTTGGAGTTTTGGCAATTGTTTGTGTTGAATCCACTAGAGGACATTTCACATCCCACAAAACCTGGAGTTCATTTTTCGCTCAGCCACACTTTTGGACTACTTTTTGTGTACGGATGATAAATGAGCTCGAACCCATTGAAACCCCGCTGGTCGCTTCATTAGTACCGTCACGTCCGGCGAAGGCACGGTGAAGCAAACCTCACCGAAAGCCATCTCATCCAAAGCAGAGCAACATGGTGACAACATGTATGTTACGGCAATGTGGACGCCGTACACTATAAAGAGCCATCCTCGAGCTATGAAACGCTGAAACGAAGAGGGTGAAGGGTGGAGCGGACGGAGCGAAAGTGAAAGTAAAACATCCCGCTGGACCCGATGCGATAATAATAAGGGAGGTGTTTGAGTGTGCCATCCCGCACGAGTAAGTCGTCTTCAATGCCGCGCAAGAAGTTGCTCTCGATTGGAAGAAATTTAATGTCAGTGGTTCTCAAATTAGTTAGGAGATGAATTGTAGATAAATGTGCTGTAGGATGTTTCGTAGAATATGCAGAATTAGAATCCAAATCATTCAATTGCACAAATGTTTTGATACTGTCCATACTCCTTTTAACATAACATTGTGAAATGCAAAGGAGTTTAAAAGTAGTGGCGCTGTTTTCAAGAAATCATGGAAGAGTATAAAATAAGAGTCCCAGAAATTAAGGTGGTGGTCAATACAGAACTACACCACATAAACGAAAGCTAATCCGACCAGACTGTTGGCACTATTCATCGATTATTATACTACGCATTTATATATAGCGCTATAATATATTTACAGTATTACATTTGGATATTTCATTTCATGTCTTGCAGGTTATATTTTGGAAATAATTTTACGTTACCATGGTTGATATACAAATAAATATAGCGAATCTTTATGCTTAGGTTTCTTTTTGCTTAGGAAAGGAGAAAATATAATGAAGATTAAATAAAAACAAGAAAAGGAACAGAATAATAAGCTCCTTGAACTAATGCAATATATACGGTGACTTAAGGCACATTTTCTGTAGTAGTTTCCTTCCGTGGTTTTTAAGTATTCAGTGATGCTTGGTAAGTTAATCAGTAATAAAAAGTTCAATATTCAAGTATTTCATAAAGTTTCAACGTTTTTAACTTGACTGACGCCTAAAGTACGATCAAATCAACGGTAAATGGGTAATGAAACAATTGATTTTACATCTCAACTTTGATTTTCTGTTCAACAAGCAATATATTTATTTTTGGTATCGCAATGTGCAATTTTATTTAAAAAGGAAAGGCTGGTAAATCGTTTGAGCTGGTCAAGTAAATATACAGTATTGGACAAAACAAGTGCACTAGTCAATCACATTCTTAAAACTCTGCATTGAAGATTTATAAAAAAATAATTTGGGCGAAAAATGATTTTTATTTTGAAGAAAAAGCACTTTCCATGTTAACTGTACCGATAAAAATCATCATTCTTACATAAGTGTTCCTGAAAAAATAAAATAATGAAAAATCATTGTTTTTCCACTGGACAAAACAAGTGCAACTTCCCGTGTTGCATACCAAACTCAATTTGGCTTTCAATATTTCGTAGAGAATCCTTTATTTTCAATTACGACCTTGCATCTGCGAGGCATAGAGTCTATCTGGTTGTTAATTATTTTGTAGAATTGCTGGTCAAGTCTTTTGGATTTATGTAAACAACTGATCCTTATTTTGAACACCTTCATGATCAATTCGCTGATTCACGATCTCCCACAGGTTCTCTATAGGGATCAGATCTGGAGATTGGGGTGGCCAGTCCATCACCATAATTTGGTTATCCTTAGACCACTGTTTGATCTCTTTGGCGGTATGCTTGGGGTCGTTATTCTGTTGGCATATCCATTTTTATGGCATATTCAATTCAGAAAAAGGCAGCATAATATTTTTAAGGCCTTTATTTTGCATGAAACGGTCCATGATTCCATCGATTTGATGAATTATACCAAGCCCAGTCACAGAAAAAAATCCCCAGACGATTACATTGCTTCCGCCATGCTTCACCGTCTTCTGGCAGTACCTTGCTTCTAAACATTTGCCAGTAGGCCGAAGTACACGGCAAATCCCGTCGCTTCCGAAGATGTTAAAATTTGTCTCACCACTAAACAGAACCGCCCGCCATTTCGGCACTACCAGAGATTGAGTAAATAGCAAAACTTTTCGTCTGGTTCCTAAGTGATATCAGAGGCATCTCCGCAGGGAATAATCCGGCATCAACAGGACGTCGTCCAATTGTCCGGTCCGATACAGATAACTGTAAATCGGTTTGCCTCTTGAAGGGTGATTTAAAAGGATCCTTCTTAATGGATCTGACGATCATAAAGTCCTCTTTGAACGTGGTGGACCGTTGTTTTCCTCTATTATTGCCCACAGAAATCTTCCCGGTTGAACGAAATTTTGAGCACAGTCTTGAAACAGTCAATTTTTCACCATGGGTATCCCATAACTTGTTTTTTGTGACATTCTGGTCTTGTCATAATTGATTTTTTTTTCATAGCCCTTATCCAAGGCTGTCAGGAGCAATTTTAGTGTCTAACAACATGAATATAAGGAAAGCATGAGTATTGACCTTTCTCAATATTTATTATGCAATATTGACCTTGTTATGGTACAATTACGCAATAAAGAACACTTTAGTCAACAAAAGAAACCTTTGTTGACCTTTTTTTAAACACTTCTAGAGAAATAAGTCGATGAAAGTGAGAAGTTGCACTTGTTTTGACCAGCGCAAAATGGCTCTCGGCAACATAAAACTGCCGGTGAACCGTCTGGGGACTTATAATCGCTGTAATAATCATGTAGTGAACATCTAGACTACTGTCCCAACAACTTCTGTGACTTGCTCGATTTCGATTCCGAAACATGGAAGTTTAGTCATGCTTTTTTATGTTTGCCCGATTTGAGTTGCACTTGTTTTGTCCAATACTGTATTAACAGTAGTTTAACAGTATCAACGATAAATGGCATGAGAGCAGTAGCATGGTTTTTCTGTACATTTGGCTCCCTATTATCCACTTTTGAAAATTCTCTGTACCTCGTTTATTTGACTATTTCCCTTTTTTTTGATCTTCCATTGCAATTTTAGTTTTACAATTAGTTTTAATAATGAAAAATTACCGGGTTGTCTACTGCACTCCATTGAGTTTGTCTTAATTTCCTTGCCATTGCATTGATGTACCCGACATTGTACACTGAATTATCGACAGCAAAACCGGGTCGACTCCTCCTAACAAAGCCCAACCCGAACGAATCTGAAGAGGCTCGAGGCAAATGTACCCCAAAAGCGTTTGCCCCGAAGCTGATCGATCGACCGGGCCCCGTGCAGAAACGCTCCTAGGCTCCTCCTCTCGCGTTCAGCTGGAACCTCGCCTCTGGTGCACTCATAAATATGTCTTCGGTGCGGACCGCGATCGACCTTGCTGTGTGCGACGTGGCAACGGCGGGATGCAATTGTTCCAATCTTGACACCGCGAGGGCTTTTTCGCGAGCGATCGCAATCGCAAGTTAATAGTCGCAAATGTTGAACACGAAGGAAAAAGAATTACCCTCGGGTTTCGCGCGAGGAAGATGGCGGGCAATGTGTAGCCGCGAGCGGAAAATAGAAAGAGGTTTGCTGTTGCGCAAGCTTTTGCCGTATCTGGACGCTGTTGTGCGGGATAAAGAGAATAGCTGTTCTTATATGGTCTAGGTCAATTTATTCATACAAATACAATAGTTTCTTCTTGAAAACATGATTGTTAACAATAGAATAAGGTTTAAAAAGCTAAAGAATACTTCATAATTCAATTTAAGTTAGATTGTGATCAATATCCTTACCATAAATAAGTACGAACAAATTTTGATAAGGACCTACCAAGGTAATATAAGTCATCCTCCAGGTCAAAAGTAAGGAGAATATGAAAATTTCAGAGAGAGAAAAAGGAAAAATAAAAGTGACAAAAAGAAGGGGAACCTTTACGCTTTAGGCAGCGATCGTTCGCCCTTTTTCTGGCGATAAAAACAACGATCAATAAAATAATCGATTTCATTTCCATTTCGGAGGCGATCGGTTTGGACAGTTTTTATTTCGATTAAATTTATTCGGCTGAAGTTTTTACCTTCGGTACGCTGTTCAACTTCAGCCTCCTCTCCTGCTTCGACCTGCTTGGAGGCGTTAACACGGTTGTCGAAACTGTTCGACGCCGGGCACAAATGAAGATGCGACCTTCGGAACCCGACCCGCCACACCCTCCACGAGTTTTTCACTGCTCTCAAACGAGTGTATGAGTGATGGGCGCCACACAACCCTTCTTTTGCTCCCCCCATCACCGCCTTTGGATGGGTTTGTAATTTAATAATAAGCAGCACCGAGCCGGCTCGTTCAATCATGCGATCGTTCGTTTTCGCTTTTACGTTAGCTCTTCGTTGAATAGATTTCTAACGAAATCATACATCGTTGGTCAACGAAGGCGTCCCTTTTCGAGAAGACTACCGAACAAGGGTTGCGAAATGAGATCACCCAGGCCGGATAACGAGCCGAATTATGGATGGCCCCTGGGCGACGAGCCTGTTGCCCTGAGGGTCCAACACCCGAATCCGTAGGATTTGCATCGAAAATGTTTCATAAAGGAGTTGGCTGGTGACAATGAATGCACGGTTATCTTGAAATAGCCGCAGCTTGCTCCATAATAATATTTCACCGTCATTTGGGTGCATCGCATACTTTTTAGAAATGCCGCAATACTTTATTCATTTTAATAACATACTAGAAATTGTTACAACAGAAATATGTAAGGAAATAAAAATCAGCTCCTCTTGCCAGATTATTAGACAACCCTCTTTCGTTAACAAAAATTTCACAAATTATTACAACGAGCTGCAAAAAAGAACGAAAATGTCTCCGTTAAATACCGACAAAAAGGTGAAAACAAAAATCTCCATAAATAAAGCAAAGCTGTAAGTTGAATCCGAAAAGATTGAGTGAGTAATTAAAAGAGCAACTATAGATTTAGAAGGAATTACATCTCAATTAGGGTCTCGAATATCAATCGGAGTAGATGAGTAAATAAAAGAATTGATATTATCAACAGCGATTTGAATCAATTGGTTTTTTTTTTTTCAATTAGAGGTGTTAAAAATGTACATTAACTTTCCTTGTTCAAATTTGAACGCCAGAGTGCGAAACATGAACGATCATATTTAGAGAAACAAGCAAAATAATTATTAAAAATCACTGGCAATTATACGACAATGAGGCAGACATGGCCTAAGTTAATAATTATAATTTCACGTTTTGAATTGTCTTCCTGTTTAAAATATCCTTATTACCACTGAGGTGGTTGTTTGCATGACCGTTTTACTTGTATTTTATTTCAGTTCTTCAACAAATGCGCTGGGAGGGAGTTATTTCTTTAAAGAAACAGATCGAGCCCAAGCACGGCACGCCGCGTGGGCTTGAATGACAAATGTTTCGCGTTTCGTCATCGGCAGACGGCAATCATAAAATAAAACGCGACACTATCAGCGTCCCAGTGTGTGTGTGTGTGTTTTCGCCCTTTTTTTCCTCGCTGTTCGCGGGCGGCTGCCCGCTTTTACGACAGTTAGCAGTGGTTGCTGCTGAGTTTACGATGCGCCCATTTACCGTGTGGCACCCCACGTTTCCGTGGCGTTGGCAATAAAAGTAACCGACAGTAACATAACACAGGCCTGGACGAAACGGTCTGGTCTTTTCAGGCGAAGATTGAAGGGAAGGAAACGGACAAACGAGCAGCGACGTGTCCTGGTACAAGGGGTTTGCATTTTTCTTCCCTCGTGCTTCTTGGTCCGAAGACGGCGAAGACGTACTGGTTTTAATGGGGCGTCATCATCGAGGTTGTCTGCGACTCCCGAAAATGGACAAAACAATTCCCCATGGCGGGAGTTTTATTTTTCGCGCTGCGAGAGGAAATCTCGAATTAGACAAAATTAATTGCTCTTCCCTCGAAGCGATCGTCTCTTCAGCTCGAGAGTCTTTACTAACGCGTCCGTTCGGTCGCTTCAGGGGGTGAACTTCGCCTTCCAGACATAATATCCAGGGACTACACGCTTGTTACTTTCTCTTACACCACCCTCCATTTTTGTTCTCCCCTTCTCTACCTCCGTCTATTTCTTTCATTATGCAATCGGCGTCAAAATTGATTCAATATCGAACAAGATCGACAGCAACATATTATTGCTGTGGGTTCAGGGTTTGTTGCAAAAAAAAAAGAAACGTTTCATTTTCCATTCGTTTCTTTTTGAGCGTTTTTTTTTCTAATTTTATTCGGTCCAATTCAAAACGAAAGACTTGTGCGCTACCATTAGCGACGGTAAGCGACGAACCCCTTCGCCCGTTTTGGGCCGGGTTCGTTTCCCAATTGTGCGATATAATAAATTTTGCGCCGTACTCCTTCGACCTGAAAGGATTCCGGTCCGGACTGAGCAGGGGGCGGGGGGGAGGGTATTCGCGTGCAGAAAGTGTTTAATTTGGGTGGTATAAAATTTGACTTCTTTTCATTTTACATGTTTTTTTTCAGGGGTTCGTTGTCTTTCTCTCTTCGATATCCAGCATGAACCATAAATCCTTTCCTTTTTTTGAAGGGGAGAGGGCTTCCATCCTGACAGCAGTGTTTCACCGTCACCGAGTGAGGAACCCTCTCATGTTGGAAAAGGTTCAACGGAATCTAATTTTTACAAACAAATTGATCCGAACCGATAGGCTTTCGGCTTACGTGATTTGCACCCGAATGCCAATTCTCGGACTGGCGAGATTGCTATCGGGAGCGCGCAGTGGGTAAAAGGATTTCAGAGAAGAAATCAACCGAAGAAAAAGGTCCCCCCGCGTTGCAAATAAAATCGTTCAGTGGAAAAACGGTGCGGCGTAGCAAGGAACCGAAAAACAAGCTTGCGAAATTTGGTCACACATCCGCCCGGTTGTCCATAACTTCGAATTGGCGCCCCCGGGGCAGGATCGTTGGTCTAGTTTCTTTTCCTTTCCAAATGATATTACTTTTTAATTTATTCCCTACGATACGGTCGCTCGGTTTGATATTTAGATCGGCCTCAGCGAGAGTGCGGTTTTAATTATTTTGTGTAATTGGAAAAAGTTGGGTGCCTCAAAGTACGACTTGTGGACCATTTTCCTCACCTAGATGGCGCCAGCACGGCCAGATAAACGCGTCTTAAACGTTGGTGTCTCATTTATTTCAATCAACGCTTCACGTTCTTCGCTCATCATAATCTCAACCAGGTTCGATACGTTTTCAAAGTGGTTTTTAAATAAACTCGATAAACGACACGCACAAACACACGCGCCAACAGTTTAACGACGTACGGGGGGATTGGGGAGGGGAAATTGCACCACCCACCGCCCCGAAACATCTTCGCCCCGAAAAAACGGTATCATCTTCACACCTTTCCGAAGCGGCGCGTGCGTGGAATGGCTCACGTTGAACTTGCGTTGAGAGTTAAATTTGCATATTTATCCTAACCCTCGCCGTTCCCTCTGCTCTCACCTATGATTGATCTTCTTCACCTGGAAGGAACGGTGGGGTGGAGGGGAGGAGGTGATGAAGGGCCACGAAGAAACCCGTTCTCTTGACCGCCCACTCGCACCAACAAAGCAAGCGCTCCGGACCGGTCAAAGACACGCCGTCCAAGACGACCTTGATCGTTTGCTTTTTAAAGTTTGTGTTTTTCTTTTTATTACCCTTATGGTGGTTGTTGTTGTTGTTGTTGTTGCTGCTGCTGCCGTTGTCTTCTTTTATGACCGAAATCGAACCATACCAGACGCCCGTTAACATACACAGAAAATCAACATAAATATGTACATTCGGGTGAATTCAAGCGATTATCATAAATTAAAATGACGCCTTGGCAAAACGAAACCTGAGGTCTGATTGGAAGAGGTGGTTGAGGAGACGAGGGGTAGGGGTGGTGGAGATTCTGTTGAAGCAAGAACTTCGTGTGGTTACCCATTTTACCCCCACTGAGCTTAATGGTTTTGGTTATCTTTATTTTTCTGTCGAGCAAATGCATTTGTTATTTAAAATCACCGTTAATACGAAACTTTACATGAAAATGTAGAGAAAAAATCGCTGAAAATGTATTACTTCGCTTTTTTTTAAATGCCATAATAAAAACATGCAGCGCACAGCAAGTATCTTTTCTAAAAAGACGGTTAAATAAACTCTTGTAGTAATTTATATGTCAAACATAGGTTTCTTTTGGTTTTGTTTCTCAGTTCATATTTTGATTCTAGTTCAACTACATATTTTTTTAAAGCATCTTAGTTTTAGCTCAACAACTAAGTAATCAATGTTTTGTGTTGTGTTTTTAATTATTTAACACCGAAAAATGATGCCACAAATCGACCTTAAAGTAGCTCATCACTTCATCGTTTGTAGAACGAACGGTAGGCAAAAAGGGTGTTGAGGGTACCTTTCGGAAAAGGAACAACTCTCTAATGGAACGGAACGACTCCAACAGGAAGGCCAGGGGGTAATCAACGATTCATTTTCAAGCTGAACACCCACGCTAACCACTAGAACACGCCAAGCGAAGGTCCGCTCGGTTGTGTTTCGAAACTTGATGGTTGTGGTCTGCACAAAACGCGGCGATTAATGGACGCGTAACATTGCAATCAACGTTGCCGGTTGTTGGCAAAAGATGTTGAAAAGCAAAGAGATTCAGCAAAACAACTGGTTGTTGGTCTCTAAATGTACTTTACCCGTACGTGTCAGCCCAGTTTGAACAGCATTTTCATGGATGAAGTGACTGATTTGTTCTCAAAATGTTGAGGCGTTTATTTGTACTTTGGAACTGTCATTTTGGTATCGATTTTCTCTGTCTACGCTTAGTTTATGCAGCGCTTATATGCAGCTTTGGGTTTGTTTCTCAAAAAAATAAAATTATTTCTTTTCAAAACTGTTTTTGGGGAAAACTAAAAACAAATCCCTTTGGCAACAAGAAACCGTCAACAATGGTTTCTACAGCCTCACTTTGGGTTTTAAATGAAATAAAAAATAAAAAGTAGCATAAATTGACAAAAATAGGACGATCTAATTATCAGTGGATACTAATCCTTAAGGATTTATTTCTTTGAAAATTCTTGATAACATACAACCCGGAAATTTTTTCAACATATTTACAGTATGTCCCATAAAAAAATGCGAAAATCGATACCTCATTTTCAAATAATTTTAACCATAGAAAATTATTTGATAAAACTATATTTGTTTTGGGGAATCGTTTTTTAAGCCTTTGATGATTACATAACCCAATATGGCCTCCATTTTTTTCGACCACCTTCTTCAAACGGGGCCGGAATCGAGAACATACTTTCTTAATGTATGAGTTAGTTATTGAGTTCCATGCCTTGGCAATCGAAGCTTTCAGGGGGTTAACAATGGCGTGAGCACGTTCAAAGGCCTCAACCCGAACATATGCCCATATTGAGTAATCCAAAGGATTCAAGTCCGGGCTGCTGGGAGGACAAATGCAATTGCTCAAAATTCCATGTTTTTCTTCAACCAACTTGAGTACTTTTTGAGCTATGCCATGGTGCTCCGAACTATTGGAAAATGGCATGCAAGTGTGCTCCAAAGTTGGCTTTCATCCATGGTAGAACGTAGTCCTTCAAAATGTTCATGAAAACCTATGAATTAACTCTGAATACAGCTTTGATAAATGTTGCAGGAATTTTCAAGCCATTGAGCAAAACTGCCCATAAAACCCAGACTCCGTCCACATGTTTGGTTGTAAAGTTGAATTTCACATTCTCTGGAACATCCACAATCTTCTTCGGCGAAATAAACCAGGCTGTATGTGTGTTACATACGGAATAGATGGTGAATATTTTTTCATCAGAGAATACGATCATCGTATGCTTCATTTTGAATGTTGATAACAAACGATACGATAGCTCCAGTTTTTGTTGTTTGATTCGGTCCGTTACAAGGTGACGCCTTACTATTGCTCTGGATGAACATTTTAAGTCATGTTTGACCAACCGGTGCATGGTAGTTTTTGAAATAAAGGCTTCCTTAGCAAATTGCCGGATCGATTTGATAAGATTTCGCCTCATTTTCTTTCTCACGGATCTGATGACCTTCGGTGTGCGAGCGGTCCGTGAATGGCCACTTCTCGGCTTCCGTGGACGTGGTCCATCAAGGAGTGGCCGTTGGAATCGGCAAACAGTAGCCAGGTGGTACTCCGCAATCCGTACAATTAGTTTTACTGGCTTTTGGGCGAGAAGCAAACTAATCACAACTTCTTTGCGCACATTTTTCTCAACTTTGTCACTGGTGAACCACTGTTTTTTATTATATTTTCGTGGAGTATACTGTCAGATGATAACAAAAACACATTGAAACAACAAAATTAATATTTTAAGGTACCCTAAAATAAGCATTGAAAACTTTCGCATTTTTTTATGGGACATACTGTACTGATGGAAGCTCTTGTATGGTCTCTTACATTCTTCTTTCTTTAAAAATTCTTGAAGCTAAAATTCCCACGTATTTTTTCTTGGAATAAAATCTGGGGAAACGGCTTCACAAGACATTGATTTGATACACAATCGTGATAGGTATGATATTTTTGCCTAATTTACGTACACTGTCTAGGCCTTACTCCTAATCTAGCGATTTTGTGGTGAGGTTTGACAACTGGAATTTTCTTGAAGAAATCTCTAGCAACATCAGAATAGAAATTGAGTATTTGTTCGTCAATAATTATGGTTAGATTCGACCCAAAACAACTTTTTATCTTGCGGGAACCTGTGGATTATTTGGAATTGATTCTAAAAATTCTCAGTTAATCACCCGGGGAATATTTTTGAGGATGATCAAAACACTTCTGAAGCCCATATGATGTAAGATCATATACATAAATCGTCGTGACCTTCGCGGATCTTTTGATAAGTACATCAATTTCACTATTCAACTTGCCATTAAAGCGGGAAGAATCAATTTGACCTTTTTCACGTTCTGTTAGTTGTTGTCCACGAACAATACTCTCATTAAATGACAGATTAATGGAAGGAAAGCTATAAGAAACTTTTGAAACTGATGACGTTACTCTAAACTGGCTAATTCTGTTGAAATTGAACGGTTTTTTAAATAAGACTATCATTATGGGACACTTAAGTTTTTTTTATGTTTCGTCTAAATAAGATTAAAGTTTCTATTTCTGCAAAAACAAAATAGAAATTTGTTTCTATTGCTCAAGGAAATAAGTTTATGAAATTAATTTTTAGCCCAAGATTGCTAAAACTACAAGAAAATGTATTTTCGTTGGAAGAACGTTAAAAACACGGAAAATTAATCGAAATAAATCCATCGAGAATTTTCAGTAACCAAGTACCAAAATTACCATCAACCCTTTTTCCGTCGTGGACAACGATTAATCATCGCCTTCCCTTCGTTTCATAGTTATGACTTTTGCCTTCGAATGGAAAAAAAATGGAAAAGAAAATCCAAGGTAGCCCCAGCGGGGCAACCGGAACCGTGTGATGGAAAACCCGCCGGAAGCGGGTCAGTGCTACGGAACACCGCGAGCCGGAACAGAAGAGGAAAATTCCAACCACCCCGGTTGGCCCCGGAAGCTCGGTGGAGGGATTTTCGGTCGTGCGCCGGAAAATTGAAATCTGCAGTTTTCCACCAATGAACGCGGGATAGAAATGACCTACAAACCGAAAAGGGCCATCAGGGCATGGTTTGTGTGCTTGTTCGAGCTGGAAAATGACGATGTCCCTGACCCACTGTGACGGTGGCGGACATCGTTTAAATTTCCCCCCACCCTCCCCCTCATGTTCCTTCCGCTTTCCTGACCCACATTTCACAAGGGGCGCGAACCATTGTGCAACGTGATAGTGTAACGGTCACCGGACGACACCGCGAACATACACACCTCGTGTTTGATGGGTTTCCACGCCACACCACCTCCCGCTGTGTCCTCCTCCTCCCGGACCGAAAATGGTGGACCCGCCCAACGACCGGAAGCAATACGTTTCGCCCAGTCGGGGTGACTCGGGCTCGAGGTTGAGGCAGAGCAAATACAGAAAATCATGCAATCCTCGCTTCACACTCGCATTAACCGGCGAGCGAAGCGGCTGCTCATCCCCGCTGCAGTTTGACCCGATTTTCCCGCCGAAAGGACATCCGACGGAAAACCGTTCCACACTGAGGCGGTTCGTAGGGAGAAACCAGTTTTTGTTTCTCACATTGAAAGTGAAACCCCTGCTCGTAAAGGACACCGCTTAACCTGCAAACCGCAATTTTCCCATGCAAGCCAGCCGCGAGCGGTCCTGCCTTAATTGCTTGTCGAAAAAAAAAGGAAAAAAGGAAGCGACACCAAAAACCCGCGCTGGGAGTGGGTCTCAAATTAAGTCCACTCGAGGCTCCTTCAAATCGCAAAGCTTTGGGGTGTTTTTCCTCGTATCATTAGCATCGTTTGGAATCAAATACATTAAGGACATGTTTTTGTCACGTCCCACTAGGAAAAACCTAGTCCCCTGAAAGGCAATTTTCATCGCATCAAAATGGCACTTTGCGTTCCTATTTTCATCGCTTTAGTTTCCTGCGCTCACGATACGAAACCCTAGCGAAAGCCGAACGCACATGGAAAGCCGGCAGAAAATGGAAATAATATTAGGAAGGATTTTAGAGGAACTTAACAAATCCAATTCAAATATTTGTTCCTACAATTTTATTGACTTTAGATAAATTTTTTTTTTTTTTTGACTGGGATGATGTAAAAACCCTGTATGGTAGTCAAAAAATTGTACCCAATTAAACTTTAGTTTGGAACAATTAGACTAAGAGTTTTTTGTGACAAGAAGGCAGTATAAATGATTTCTAAGTTAGATTCTTCTCTCAAGTGTAAATCTAAAAAAAGCATTGAAAAAAGGTTATTGTTCTACTCGTAGATTGAAGAATGTTAAGGGTTCTTAGAATTTGCAACTGTGATACCTTGATTTCATAATGTTTTACAATAAAATTATCTTACAGCTGCGAAAAAAGCTTTCATGATTCAGATAAGTATGAGGCATTCTACACATTTTATTGTTTCATGGGCCAACAGCTACAAAAAAGGCCTATCAAAGCTTCAGAAAAATTTTAACATATAAACAAAACACTCTGTTTTTTTTTAAGGTAGTCCACGAACAGGCTACAGCAATTTCAAACAGCACTGTATATAAACAGTGGCGACAAACTTTCGTTTCTGTAAAATAGTATGTTTACTTTGGAGAAAAGATTTCTTGGTTTCCAGCGGTGTTCATATCACTTTATAGTATTGACTTCCTTACAATTTAGTTAATTTACAATTAGGTCATGTTGGTCTGCTTTGATTTCAACATTTTTTCTCGTTTGGTTCGAAGAATTAAAAATAAAACAACAAACAAACGTACATTGTTCGTAAGTACCAAAGGTTATTTCAATCGTTTTCTACAAAACAAGCATTAAGAAAGGCTCTTTAATGATATTATGAAAAAGAACAAGAGAAGATTTGTTTCAACTGACGAGGAATGCATAATTTGTAACAAAAAAATAACGATGACATCGTTTTTTATTTCTCATGTACAATACGAATTTACTGCTTTTCGAAAAAATAATTGTGATATAAGAAAAGGTCGTGTTATAAACCCCAAAAATATGGTTATTTCTCTTCGATAAATGCCTGAGGTTTTTGAGGTCCTTGCGAAATGATAACTGCTCCAATATAAGTTACATTTCTTAAAACAAAAGAATGAAGATTGTGATGCGGTTTTGTTATTGTTGTGAAGTTTAATTGGTTTTAAAAAAGCATAACTGTTTTCAATCCTTTCCTTCTGAGTTCTATTTTGTCAAGCAAAGGTTTATAATCCTCGAGATCCTAGTTGAAATCGGTCCATCCCTTGCGCTTTAGTCACTTCCAATTCAAGTGTCGGAGCAATCTCTAGGGCTTTGCGCAAACCGTATTTTGAGTGACAATTATAAATTGCACCGAAATGTTTTTTCTCTATAAGTGTGCGATTTCACTCGGGTGCGCCCCAGCGCTCGAGCTTCCCTCGAGGGTAAAAACCCTCCTGCCTACCCTAAGCCGGAGCATATTTAAATGACGCGTGCATACGGAGCGCGCGGACCCTCATTTGAATAAATCAGTCGCATTTTAATCGGCCGGCGCCTCGGCGATGCAGCATCGCGATGACAACGCCGCCACTCCAGCCATCGCCGAAGGGTGAAAACCTTGATCTTACCTGCTGCCTGCTGCGGCTGCTGCTGCTGGAAGAAACAAACTAGCCGCGCCGCGTTCAATAATAGTAACAGCCTTGTGTCAGCGCGCCGAGTAATTACGGATCCGACGCCGCCGGCTGCAAAACGCGAGAAACGCGTTCGCGAAACCTCCCCGTCGCCCGGGCGGGCAATCAAGCGTTGACGCCAGGGTGGATGAGAAGACCTCCCCCCCCCCCCGCCACCTCCACTCCGCCCTTCCAACCCCTCACATAATTCCATTTAATCCATCGGGCTTGTTTCGGGCTCGAATGCGGTGCGAATCTGAATCGTTTTCGCTTCCGCTGCACGGTGGTGGGGCGGGTGGACGAAGCGAGGAGGGTCGCAAAAAGCCGAGTGTTGGGTTCGAACACCCATCGATCGAACCCCCGTTGGCCGCGCAAAAGGCCGCGCGTACTTTAAACTCATTAACGGAAGCCGAAGTATGTTGTCCGTCGAAAAACTCGACTCCGAAACAAAACTTTCAAGTAACGAATAAAACTCCATCCCAAAAGGCTGGAGGATTAGCTGGATGGGGTGGAGGGGGGTTAGTGTTTGGTAATTGTGGTACGATTGTTTCAGGGTCAATGGTAGCGAGAGTGGACACACACACGTACACATACGCGCGTTCTCTATCAGGGAGATGCAAACAGATTTCGAAAAAAAATTCCGACAGAAATCAACCCGAAAAAAAGGCCTGATCATAGACAAAACAATGCACACACATTGAGTGGGCACAAACAACATCCACGCCACGAAAGAAAGGCGAAAAAAATTGAAATAAATAAAAGGACCCAACCACTCCAGGCTTTTGAGTGAGGCTTGCGACGAGAGTTTGATTGCTAGGAAAATAATTTAAAATCCTCTAAAGGGCACACGCGGCTCCAGAGGAGACAACGGAGGGAGGGAGAGAGAGGGGGAGAGCTAGGGAAGGATAATTTTAAAGTTCGATTAACAGCACAGCAAGCACTGAACCCAACTTCTCGGACGAAACTGTGAAGAGGTACGGCCAAGAATTTTGCGCACAAAAAGGTTTTCCATTTTAACACTTTGCTCTTTTTTATTGGCAACTTCATTTCCTACTCTCAGTGCCTGTTACCAGAAGAGGAAAAAACTTCGACGTCAAATTTAGATTTCAGTCGTAGCCATAAAATTCTTCCTCAAAAACAGGTGGTGTTGCCTTAAGAGACACCAAACATTTAAATACCTCATCTGCTTCTGTCTCAAACGCATCTGAATTTGTCTCTTGCCAAAGACATGAAAATAAAAAGGGTAATTGTGGTTTTCCTAGATAATTACTCTGTAACAACACTAAAAATTTATAAATTGAGGCTTTCATGCTCACTTATGCCTATTTCCATGATTTATTTTACCAATATTCCTACTACATTTTTGATTTTGCATTTCGAGATCGTTACTTTTTTATTCATTTACAATCGTTGCCATATATTATTCAAATTGTTTTTAGCACAAACAAAACTTTACATATTTTTATTCATACTTAATCGCCATATTTTAAGAAAGAAAGAAAATTTAAATCCGGAGATGAAAACAGATGAATACGAGACAAAAACTGATGAGTTAGAGACAAAAGTTAGAGCGGGTTAGAGACAATGATAGGTGACAACAACTGTAAAAGCTATGTATTTTGACAATTTGTTTAGATTATTCTGTTTGTCGCTGACCGAAGATTATTAATAATCGAAACGAACTGGAACAACACTCAAACAAAATTAATTTGCATAAGTGAAAATAATGAACCCACTGCTAAGAAAAATGTTCACAGAAACAATCTGGTTCGCTTTACGATGCATTTTTCTGTTTTGGATGCTTTTTGCTCCAAAAAAGACCGTTTCTTCCTCGCTAAAAGTCACTCGCGTCGTCGGTGCAGAGTGCCGAGTTCGCGTGGCAGGTGAAGGTCGAACCGACGCAGCCGCAGCCGTTTGCGATCGATCAAGTTCGATAAAATTTTATCTTAAGCCGTCGTACCGTCACCCTCCGCCATTCCGCATGCAGCAGCAACAGCAGCAAATGCAGCTAAGAAGCCACTTAACCGCATTTTTCTACCACGAGAAGGACGGCGGAGTGCGCGCCGACGAAAGGCACCGCAGATGGTCTGGTCATGTGGGCGACGCGAGCCCGACCTAACGAAGTCGCTTGCGAGTCGCGATTTCGTCACTTGCCACGCATTTTTTTTTTTTTTTTTGGCAGCAAAATCACAGTGACTTCCATCTGGCGATTTTTCCACGAAAATACCAAATAACTTACGTTTAGAATGCGTCGAAAGGCGAGTCAAAATAACAAACAACCTTTCCAAACGACAGACAGAGCGATTCGAACGCAAATCAAAACGAGAGACATCAACAGCCGGTCAGGCGACGAACGGCGCCGTTTGTCGAACAGATGGATCGACATTTAATAATCGTTTCCGATGACATTTGACGTGCTTGGGGCGATAAAAACACACACACATGCACACACATACTCACATAATCCGAAATAAAATCTAACCCACCGCAAATGATATACACGGGCGCAGATCGCTTCGCCACCCTTCGCTATCAATGACGCGTCCGGAGAACCGGATGGAGATAGTCATCTTGTTTCGGAATGCAAAACCAAAGAAAAATAAATAAAACCAGGGGAAGAAGCGGGGAAGGCGCAAAAAGTGTTCACCGAATGGTTAATTTCGATTCGACACGGTTCGCGCGCGCGACCGGATATCGATCTTTCGTCGCCGGTTTCGGGGGTCTACTTTTAAATGCTGTCTGCGTGTGTTTTATTCACCGGTGCCTAAATTTGATTATAGCTTATCAGTGGTCCGTTTGGGCCTTAAATTAAAAAAAAACACCGAGCGAGACGCATAACGAATTCGAAAAAAAATATGATATTGATTTCATTTGACACGGGTGCGGCGACCCGTCGTCATGTATATTCATCTCCGGCAAAAGCGCTAATGCGCGACCAATAGATTACGAAGACTACGAAAGGGCGCAGGAAAGGTGTGTGCTTCCACCATATTACCATCAAAAATAATGGAGAGAGAGAGAGAAGGCGAAGATTTGGTCAAGGAGGGTGAGCCCTGCTTTGTTTTCATTCCGTTCCATTTGAGGCAAATGTTTGGAGTGTGTTTTCAAATGGTTTTCTTCGATCACTCATTTACCTTTAAAACCTCTCCCAAAGCCCCCTCTCTCTTTCTCGACATCCCCCATCAAACTACCGAACTACGAATGCGCTCGGTTTGCTTTTCCACCATCGGTAGCGTTATCAGTTTTTGAACAAATATTTAATGCGATGACCACCGTTATTCCGCTTTCGGCCCTCCGGCCGCACGGTCGAAGGGTGAGAAAACGCACCCCACCGGCAGCCTTATGCCTATCTCTTACCCCTCCCCTCACCCCGTAACCACCCGAGCCAGCCGGTCGGTCGGTCGGTCTCGGTAGTGGTTTGGCATTTGATTTAATTGGTCGGTGCGGTCGCGCGCGTGACGAGCGCATAACCGAGCATAACTCTCACGGCGCACCCTTCACCCTTCCCTGTTGCCACCGTGCGCAAAGTGGTTCGGGTGGCGACCACCCATTTTCTTCCCCCGCTGGTGTGTACTTCGAGATTTTTGGGCAAAAAACTGGGAGCGAGATAGAACTGAAGAACTGATAAAATTATTCTCTCCCGAAACGCACGCCAAAATGCAACCCCTTGAATACTATCTTAAAGGGGTGGAAAAACACTGCACTGGATTGAGATGTAAAGCGACAAATTCTAAAGAAATTCAATAAATACTTTTATTCGTTATCCAAAAATTGGTCTGTTGTCTTACATTGATTTATAAGCATTTAATAAACTGGAGCAAGTATTAATTTTGGAGCATTTGGTATAGATTTTGATTCTATTGCCGATAATAAGCCCAGTTACACATGTTGTAATATGCAAGTGTAAACTACGTAGAAGCCGAAGAAAAGGAACTGATTTACAATTTATAAAGCACGATATGAATATTATTGCTTTGATATATTTTCAGCAATACCCAGTGAATAACAAATACTATGAACTGATGGCCCGGTTTTAGGTGCTTACTAAACTGGGTGTACAATAGGTTTTAAGGGCCATTTTCAATTATATTCCAGACACAAGTAATCGATAAATTCAAACATTTCTTAACTGAGATCGTTTTCGCACCATTTTGTAAATTAGAAGTTTATTAAATTGGGTAAATTCAAAAAGTTAATAGAGCATACTTTGTCTATCATGGTTAAATGAACTTGCCCATGTTTGACTTAAATCTCTTAGTTTGCGTTGAAATATACAGCGTTTTACGATGGAACTCAACTCTTTTGCCATTGATCTCAACATTTTCGATTTCGGTGTCAACTCTGTAGCGGGCTTACTTACACACACAGCCATGTTCTCAACACTTTGTGTGTTGATGTCAACTCATGCCGCTTCAATCTGATAAAAGTCAAAGTCAAGTGGGTTTGTTTTGGTTTGAACAAAATAAAAATAAAGTGGTTTGAAGCAGATGCAATACATTTTGGAAGAAATGTATTATTATTGCCCAAAAGAACGAAAGTACGATGTGTTTGTGTTTTGTATCATAATGCCTATGCATTAGTAAATCTCAGCTCGGCAATTCTACATTCTGCGGACGACGTGCGGTGTTTTTTCTTCGCTACTGCTTGACATTGCTAAAACAAGAAATACAATTATCATTCCATTTTTGTACATGTTTATACAATATAATCTTCTTAAATTACTTCATTCTTCAATCGATACTGTTGTTGCTCCGCATTGAACTTTTTCATCGAGGCTGTTTACAAACCAAAATAAGCGCACTCGAAATTGACGTTTATCAGATTGAAGCGGCATGAGTTGACATCCACACACAAAGTGTTGAGAACATGGCTGTGTGTGTAAGTAAGCCCACTACAGAGTTGACATCGAAATCGAAAATGTTGAGATCAATGGCAAAAGAGTTGAGTTCCATCGTAAAACGCTGTAAGGAGGGATCGGAATATACGGATTTGTTTATTTAACGATCGTTTAATCAACCGTCCAATATTAAAACCAATTAACACAACAAGAGTAGAACAAACTCAACATAATCACAGAAGAAAACAATTTGTCAACCTTTCACACCAATGGTAGTCCAATAAATGATTAATACTCAAACATATTATAAGCATGAACACAGTGAAGCATGAAATTTCCAAACTGAAAACTATTTTTCTCTGCAAATGCAATTCCCTTCAGGAAATATGAGAAATGAAATTTAAAACAATCACAATAAATTCCGTCAAAGGAAAATCGGAACAGATGACACAATGTCAATTCACGTATTGGCTTGAAATCTAAGAAGTATCTACAGAGGGAAAAAAGAAAATGACTTGCGAAAAACGGAGCCAGAAGGGTCAGCTACTGGTGAAATATTCTTACAATGTTTCTTCACTCAAGCGCAGGAGGAAGTGCAGCTTCATTCCACTATCTATTTTCTTCTCCTTCTCTCTCTCACGCTGTCACCTCGAAAGCCTCGAGAAGTTGTCTGTTTTTCCTCACTGCCAACATTTACTCTTGAGATTGTGCTTGTGCATGCGGCAAGTTCGTTGCAAGATAGTTTGCATTCTCCCCCCCCAACACTCCCCATTTTCCACCGGTGACTTGCGGTTCTTGTGCGGACAATTGGAAAATTGCGCATGCAAGATGTTCCCTTCTCTCCTCTGGAACGCTGGCCCTTCTTATTTGTAGAACTATTCGCCGTTGTTCAATGTTTTGTTCCCTTCGCATGCCAATCGAANCCCTTTTTTTCATACGGCACCAGCGTTTTTGCATACCGCTCGCAAGAGAGAGTGGACACTCGAACACCCCGGGGTCTCCGGGGTTCAACAAACTATTGCCCCCCTCCCCCTCCCTCTCACCCTGGGGTCCCTTGTTCCTTCGCGACTAGGAATGCATCACTTGGTTTTTATTCCTTTCGTTCGCAGAAGAACGAACCATCTTCGTTCGTCTTCGAACCTGAAGCTCTTAAGGGCTGCTCTTATCCGCGTGACGTCCATTTCCGGGCCACTCCGGGGACGGAGGTCAGTTGCCCGCAGTAGAGGTTTGTGTCAATCACGCACGCGGATCCTCTCCCTGTCCTCCGCCGATTTGGAATCTTCTGAGAACCTTATGGGACCCCGTTTTTTGCACAATACAAGATACCACAACGAGTATCGAGTGCTACCCGGGGTACTCGAATTAGCATTTTCCCCCATCCGATCCTCGCCATATTTCCTTCTCGCTTTGGCACAACTTTTCGTAAACGGTAATGTTCCTTCCAGGCAAGCAGTAGCTTTGGATGAATGAAATAAAATCCACTGCTAAACTAGAAGCCCCCTTTTACGCAAGCGGAGGGGTGGAGGGAGGCGAAGGAGGGGCTCGCAAATGAGCTGTTTGAGCAGCGGATCCCTTCTGGAGCCCTTTCGTGCCCGTGAATAATATTTCGTGAGCTAGCTATTGAAGTTTTGCCAAACACCAGGTCTAAGCACTTCAAGCACGTTTATTTTAATGGTACATCTATCTGCTGAAGCAATGTTAATAATGGTACCGCATCGAACAACCCGAGAACAGGAACCAAAGCATCATCCTTCAGGAGAAGGAAAGCCGGGAAAACCTCTGTGTAACGACGCTGGGGTTTTTTTTTTTGAGACCTCAACTATTTTCCCGCCTGGATCCGGGAAACTATTTTCATCCCTTCCATGAATTATTCCCTCCATTCTAAAAATGTATACTCACCGGACCGGAGGGATGGAAAGGTACGAGAAAGAAGCAAATGAACCGAAACTACCCACCGAAAGTCAACCAATTTGAGGCCACTCAACTTTCGGTGGCGATTATGTTTTCATGCGGCAGGGGAAGAAGGTATGCTGGGTTCACGACGCGGTGGCGGTGTCCGGGAGGTTCTTTATGGGGTTTTTGACTCGGCACGAGCCGCACCATGCGTTTTCCATTGGCCGATAATGAGTTTTGGTAGGGGTTTGGCGCCCCTTCAAGCGCCCGACCGGCTTTCAAGAACTCGTCGCGTTTGGAAGAACTCGAAACGAGGAGCAGAATAAATCACGGCTGTTCAGGGGGAGGTTGTGCTTTGCTGGGTTTTTTTTCTGCCAACTTTTCCATATACCCGAAGCCGAAGTGGGGAAAATTATGTTGGGTGGTACAATTCACCAAAACGCTGGAGGAAAGCCAATTTGGCACACATTTAGCACAGAGAGAAATGTGACAATTAATCCATTTGACACCCACGTGAAGTGGTTAATTAGATCAACTATTGTTGGTAATAACTAGGTGGAAATAAGAACTGCCATAAATCCGATAAATGAGTGCTAAATTCATCCAGTAAATCGATTTTGCATGAATACAAACGAAAACAAGATATTACAAATGGTTTAAGAAGCTGCTCTGTACAAAAAACTAGTGGAAAATGAAGACGTTGAAATACTTTAGAACATGACAAACCTGCTCAGGAATCGAAGACAGAGAAAACTTAAGATAAATATAAAAGTAAGAATCCAGAAAGAGATAAACCCCTGAGCACAATAAAAAACCTATCTTATTGACCAAATGTTTGTCTCTTTATGTTTTTAAATTAAAACGTTACCAAAAATACCGAAGAAACGTAAGAAACTAGCAAAGAAATGAAGAAAAGAGCAAATATTTAGATAAATAAATGCATAGAACTAAAGAGAAAAAGTTCTCTCAACACACCAATAAACTATATATTCTTTGCTGCGTAGGAACCCACCCATTCGAAATGAAAATATAAGGCGTACCTAAGTTAGAGAAAACTATTTGCTTCTATGTTTTTAAATAAATCATTACTTGAATGATAACTAAAACTCTATCATTAGTTAAATGATACCTAAAACTCTAAGCCTAAAAATAAATTAATGAAAACGCAAATTAAAAACAGAAATTAAAGTAAAGAACCGGAAAGAAAAACCCCAAAGTAGATAACAAACCGTCCAAAAACCATCAATCTTTTCGTTAAAAAAGCCCGTTTTGACTGTTATTCTTCTAATTCGCTTTAAATCTCAGCTAAACTGAAATGTTAGGAGGAACATTAAAGAAAACGGGAAGCAGCCGACTGCAGGTAGTCGCAGTGAACAGTTACGCAACGGACGCTAACCAACCAAACCCCGCTCCCAACATCATCATCTCCATTAGAGACGAATCTTCTTTTCCCTCCTCGCTTCTCGTTTCTTCCTCCGTTCAGAACAATTTCTTAGTTGCTTCATCTAATCTCCCGATTTTGAAGGAGCGATGGAACGAACCCCACGATTGAGTGAAAGCAAGCAGGAGGGGAGGGGAGAGCTAGGGAAATTGAGAAAAAGCGGTAGCAAAGAAAAGACAAATAAGTGTCCGAGACGATTTAGGGTGCGTGACGATAAAGCTGCGGTCAGAAGGCAGCTGATGAGGAATGAGCGGACCTAGACGCACCCCAACCTTCACCATACACAAACACACACATACACTGAGCAGGACGGACAGCAAAAAAAAAGCGGTTGTGTAGCTGATCAAGATGTTCCCACACTTTGTCGCCACGGTCGATCACCGGGACCGCGGAAAGGTTTTTTTTTTTGACGAGCCTGACGAGGTGTTGTCAGCGTCTATGATGGTCCATTCGGCACAGGAAGACCTTCCCCCGACCAGTTCATCATCCTAAATTAGCGGTCGTAATGGTGAAGATGACGGGAGATTGCCGTACAGTACATTAAACCCCGCTAGTTTGTTGTTGTATTGCCTTCTTCCAAATTTGAGCATTGTCGGCTGAGTGGTTTAAACCCCTTCCGACCTAGACCCTTTTCGAGAAGGCAAGGCAGACACTTGACCGGTTCAGCTCGTGTGCGTCTCGTTTGTTTGACCATCGAGACCATCGAAACTCTGTTCCCAAAGTTCAACCCTCGAACCGCACATGAATCGATTGAAATGAAATGTATTAGCACGTTAACTTCCACGACACCCAACCTCATTAGCTTGTAACATTGATTTAGTAGTGCAATGATATATTAGCAGGCTATAGTTATTAGAAAAATGTATCCTTTGTGAAACTTTACCTTGGCTTGGTTTTCTTAACACGTTCCGTACCGCGTCACCCAAAAATGGGTGACGGCAACAATGCCCATCAGCTCTTTACACTTACATAGTAGTAGACTATAAAAATAGCTGAAAAGTACCCTTTGGGAAGCCTAGTTTTTGCTTAGTTTCAGACAATCGTTGGTTTAATAAATTTGATTAACTAATTTCGTCAAAAATAATTGTACTAAAAATCTGTACTAAAATGCTTGGTACGCAACGTGTTAAGCTGTAGGTGTGACACGTTGACGATTACCAAGCGTTTTAGTATAGATTTTTAGTACAATAATTTTTCACGAAATTAGGCTATCAAATTTGATTGAAACAACGATTTTTGAAAACTATGCAAGAACTAGGCTATTTTTCTAGCCTACTACTGCGTGAGTCTACTACTATGTAAGTGCAAAGCGCTGACAAGCATTGTCAGTTCACAAGTTCAACAAGTTCACCAAATAATAACGAGTTAAATTATATGAAATGAAATGATAAACAAATTTGAACATAAAATATTGTACTAAAAATTGATCTGAAACACTTGACGGTCAACTTAAATTACCAAATAAAAATTTGTACATGAAAACTGTTTAAGCCAAACAAACCTAACGTTTGTTGGGAATAGATAATGAAGAACTTAGTCTACTGGGTTAAATAAATTGGCCAATAAAATGCATAGATAAACAAATAAACTGTAAAAACATTTTAAACTTTATTTACAATGTTGCCTACTAAACATTATTATAGACTTGCAAAAGCATACAACAGTGAGAAGAAATGTATGCTGCATATCCACAAAATGCATTATTTTTAAATTTTGATTCAATCATGTTTGTTTGATTATCATGTGAAAAGGCGTTAGTGAAGTAAAATTCGATCAGTTATCATTGCTCGACCGATGGATAGGCGCCATTTTCTTAGTTTCCTTTAATTGTTTTCACTCATATCACTCGTTATATTTTTGTGACATAAAGCATAACTTTAGCAAAATCTTAGTTCTGGGAAAATCAATTGAGTTCTTTATCACTTAATCTTTTCGCTTGTTTCATTCTGTTGTTAAGCAAGTTTGTTTTCCTTTTTCCCATTAACGGTTGAGAAAATTGCTAGGAAAAAGGGGTAAAAGACATGTGGAAGCGGTAAGATTAGTGCGATGCAAATCGGAGTCAATTAAAAAGACTAAAATCGGACCAAAAAAAAGCACTCGAACTCGAAAACCACCACGACAAACTTTGGCAAACGCCTTAAATGAACCCCAGTTTTCGCCGATTCCTCCTATTTCGTTTTACGACGGGAAAAGAAGAAACTGAACGGTTTTTATGGCCGCCATATTTTATCGGTTTTTATGCACGCGTCTCATCTCACCACCTATGTAGCGTACAAAAGGGTGGGATGATGAGCAAAAAAAAAGCGCACACAATAATAGATCGCCGCTCGTAAACGTTCATGCGCGAACTCTAACGTCGTTGCACATTGTTCTCTCTTTCTCTCTCTGCCTGTATTTTTTTCTGTTCTTCCTTCGCAAAAATTAAAAAAAATCTACGCAAGGATGAATCACCCCCCAGTGTCAACCCCTTCCCTGGGGGGTGTTTATTTTATACACACTCGCCCCCTTGCTTCCTAATCCCACCCTCAAGGCTTCATCGGCATTTAATTCATATGTTAATACTGTTTACGGCCATCGCGAGAAGACGAACGACCAACGCTCGGATTCGATCGGTTAAGCGGTTCGGGGTGGATGGACAACCCGTTGTTTGGTCGGTCGTAAAAACAGTTTATAGAAACTCCCTCGTTACCTCCTCCGAGGGTACGTATGTGACATTTGGCGAGGTTTAACTCACGGACTTTCCATTTTTATTCCGCAAAACTGAACGACCAAATGACGTTTTCGTAGGTGGTATTAGGTAGAATATACTTTTGCATACGGTGTACGGAGTGTATGTATGTGTGTGTGGGGGTTAATCTTGGCTGCCGAAGGTGTTAATGGTGTGTCGCTCGGAAGTTCCAGCAGGCAGAACATAAACGGTAAATACGAAGGCGAAGGCTACTGGAAGCACTTCTTTGTACTTTTTTTTGCAAAACCAACTCTATCGGTCGTTGGTCATTGGTGATTCCGCCACCAAAAGGAAGCCACAGTTCGTTCTGGAGGTCCCACAATAACCGACGCTAAGAGACATTTTCATTTGCAAATCACTTTTGCAGCCTCCGCGCAAAAACTAAAAATAAAAATAAAAGGGCTTTCGAGCCAAGGGTGGCCTGGTGTTGGAGCACCTCTTAACATTTTAACCTCCGCCACTGTCCACGCTAGGAGGGAGGAATGCTTCGATTGGCGAGTCTTAAAAACCCCCTTCCCGCACAAGCCTCCCTTTCGGTTCCATGTCCGTGACGAAAACCGCGAGCGCAAATGTGTGATTTGCAAACGGCCGTTGCGGGGCGGGGGTGGGAAATGTCGTAGGAGAAGGCCAACCATTTCGAAGGGTTGGACCGGTAGCACACCTATTCCCCCTCCCCCTCCCCTCCCTAGTTTTTTTTCCTTCAGCCTTTCCATAATGGCGCTAACCGATGGACGAGATTTATGTCGATCGGGTCGTTTTGCATCGCGGAAAAGAGCCTGGAAGAGGAGGTGGTCGACGGTGGTCTAAGTTTATGGTAAAGGTTAGAGAGTCAGTCATCATGTGTGTGTGTGTGCCACCGGTTATCCACGACCAGCCAGTTCTCGCTGCAGGGAGTTCGGTCCGGATTTCTTCAGCCGCTGCCCATTTTTGAACGCTCAAGGGATGATGTTGTATTTTTATTTTTCAACACCAGATATTGTTAAATGGCGACCACTTAACTGTTGGGAAAAAACACCACCGATATAAGATAAATAAAGGAAGCATTGTTGAAAAGTTTGTTTTCCTAAGTTTAACAATTTTTATTCCTTCATCGATTGTTGAAAGAAAGGCAAAAAGGCATTTCAACTAAGGATGTGTAATTCCGATTCAGATTAATGAATCTCAATGATTCTTTGCTTGATAATTTAGAGATTCATAAATTGTTAACTGATAGATTCATAAATCTCACAGACAAGTTCAGCTAGAAAAAGGAAAAAATAATGCAGTGAGATCTCCTTTTTTGGTGGCATTCGATGCCAAATAACAAAGCAGAAAGATCCGTAAAACATTTATGAAGATTTATTGAGGTTTTAAGATTCAAAGCCCAAAAGAATCGGGAATCAATCTGAATGAATATTTGCTGAATGAGTCATATGAAATAATTTCGCTTAAAATTCATCAGGCATTAATTAATTAAACATTAATTTCAACTAATACATCACTAACAGGCTAGAACTTTAATAAATATAAAGACCATATGAGTGTTCGATTAGCCTCCCCAATGTTTTTTAAAGGTTTTCCTACCTATCTTAAGAACGTTTTCCCACTTGGAAAGTTAATTTACGAAAAAAACTTGGGCAAAAAGCTTTTGGGCGGAACGAATCGCCACCGGGTGAGGGTTTGAAATAATCCCGTGGCGTGGCTCCACAGAAGCCTTCCTCGAGCTCGAGAAGGTCACCCCCTTTGGGTGGAGATTCATCAGAAGGCGAAAAACAGCTCTAGGCAAAACTAATACTTACAAACCATAGGACATTCCAGTGGCTGTTCAATCAATGCGGAGGGGGTGAGGTAAAGCGAACGGTCTTAGTCACGACCTTTTTTCCCAGCCTACTTTTCCTTCCCTCATATTCCCCACCCAACCAGAGCACCAGTTGCTTTCCGATCCCGGAAGCAGCACCTCCCGGTTTCGGTTGCACGATACGAGCACCACACTTGGAAGGAGGGTGGGGAGGGGAGAGAGGTTGTGGAAGGGGCTTGGAGGTTGTTCGATCGCTAGGCTCGAGAATCGAAAAGAAAACTAAACCTTTGGCTAGACTACGGGCAAAACCATATCAACCTGGGTTCGTCGCCTGCCCGCGGTTGAAGTCTTTCGATCGCAAAACGCACGCGGGGAGCTTTTTAGAGCGTTCTCTCGTGGCGTAACGGCACACGGTGTTCTGCGGATGATCGACAGGCTCTCGCGTACGCCTAATACAGTAAGCCACCGGGGTTTTAACATTTTTTCGCGTACGCCGACTTTGTCGAACCCAAATGTTGTCAAACAAACGGGGTAGGTTTTTTCTCTCCCTCTAGCGTTCAATCGTCTTTGTTTCAATTTAGTTTTCTTCTAGGCTTCGATCGCGGATGGCGAGAGCTATGCCCTCGAGCCCGGTGCGCAATGGAGCGAAGTAAGACGTGATAAGATCTTACCTCACCATCGTTGAAACCAGTTACCGAGTCACATTTGGCACAAACGTAAGCTCATACACACACACCACATACAAATACTGTTTAATCTTTCGTTGCGACATACAGTCTCATTCGGTAGCGGTTGCGTTCACAAGTTGCCCTGATTTCGATCGCCTGATGGCGAGAAGAAAGAAAACAAGGATGTTGTGAGTTGGTGTGTCCCACATCTCCACTTCTCCTTTCTTTCCCACCCGACGCATGGGCATCATAAATGCACTTCACGCATTGCTGTGCATGCGTTTGACGTACGTGTGTTTGTCCGCACTCTATTGGTCTCTTCGTTTTACCTCCTCTACCCCTTCGTGCCCTGCCTTTTCATGGGAAAAAAGTGCCCGTTTTGCGATGATGTCAACCCCGCGCCAGACACCGGCAGTAAGCGACGAACCCCCCCGCCGGCTTCTGCCCAGCGCATTCTTCTCGCTTCGTTGCGATTTTCACGAACGGTTCCGTTGCGTCCATTCTCACGCCACGCTGTATGTTGCACGGGATGTTAAAATGTGTGTTAAACTGTCCACACGCTTGACGACCGGTTGGTACGCCGAGGAATTTGGAGGAAATATCTGCGATTACTTCAACCGTTTTTTCACTCGCATTTTTCTTTCTCCTGTGTTTAGAAAAACAAACTAAAGTTCCAAGGAGTGATCAATGTCCAGTGATGTTGGCTTACTTTGCACTGTGCTATTGATCCAGTTTACCTTCCTATGCCCACTGTTTGTCTCGATCCAAGCGAGGATGTTGAAAAAAAATTTTCAACCGACATTTTTGTAATCGAATAATATCAAAATAAATATTTTTCAAATTCGACTCACACAATTCCGGAACACACGCGTAATAGTCACAAGGAGTCCAAGTAATTACCTGTAAAGAAAATGTGAAAAGAAAAAAAATTAGATCATCGTGACTATTCGTGGCGGGATTGGAGTTATTTATTCTTATTTTAAAAAATCTTTAAAATTTGTCATGCTTTAAAATTTTAACAGGATATTTTGATCTTGCCATGAAACTAGTATAATATTCCATTAATAAAGTGCAACGCTATAATAGTTGCAAAAATGTGTCTTTAAGGAAGCTTGGTCCATTCGAAAGATGTAGATAAACAAGCCTTGGTATTTGTTCTGCAAAGTAATAAACTAATAAGTTTTGTAAACTAATAAGCCCAAATCGATTACAACTTCAAGCACCATTGCATAACCTAGACATTTATGCATTAATAGTTATTGCACTAACACAAAATGTTCTAAAAACAGCATAGCAGTAAAAACCTTTCTCAAAAATGTGTCAAAACCCACAGAGTGGGTGACGGGAAATTCTGTTCTGGCAACGAAACCAATATAGAAGGAATCTTTGAAAAAAGGTTGTATTTAAATAAATGTACTAGAAAACTGCTTTAGAGTGAAAATGTTAACAGACAAATTAAACTAAGCATCAACAGTGCTAAATCAGAAAATATGATCTAAGACGTGATCACGAGATATCGAGATAATGTTAAATACAGCATCAGTGGTGATCAAATGATCAAAAGAAGCAAAAGAGGTTAAAGAATGAATCCTACAAACTCTTGCCTAAAGAAATAAAGGCAGAGAATTCAGCTTTTTTATCGATTTAAATTCTACCATATAATATTCTACCAAAATCACAATGTATTGAAAATTCACAAATATCTATTTTACTTTACCATCGGAGGGTTTGGTTACTTGGCGACTTGCTTTTGGAGCTTGATTGAGGGAAGGTTGATGGTGGAAGGAATATACAGAACATGAAGGTTCATAGCGGGGGAATTTATTTGCGACCTTAACCTTTCATTGTTTTTCCGGTAAAATTCGCCTCTTCCAAACATACCTTAGCAGTTTAAGGGCAAAAGTATCACACACTCGTAGCACTTGCACCTATCATCACTTGCACGGTTTTTTTTAAAAAGCACACCACGCAACTTTGACACTTACAGTTCAAAAACGACTTATATAAACTTCGTTATCACAAGCTTGTCTTTTTCTTCTCCACGTTAGAAGATGTTCCTAGCGCACTGTTCGAAAACAAGGATGTGCAGTTCGTGAGCGTGTGTGCCCCGGGACGGGATGAGCTACTGTCAACGAGTAACGCCCGAACGCAACTGAGTTGCATTCCGCCGGAGTGATGCGATTTCATATATAATCCTTTTTGCTTTTCCTGCGAACCCACGAAGGTCTCCATCCATGCTGCAGACGGGTACGTTATTGGGTTCGCGTGTGTAGGCTATTTTTATGTGCATTTTTTTAAAACGTTCGTCCCTCCCCCCCTCCTCCCCGCCTCGTAACCCCCGTGGACACGTACGTCCGTCGCACCTGTTTTAATAAACACCAACCTGTTCTTAATTGATACCCGTCATCCTCGCTTTCTCAGCAAACCATGCCTCCCACAAATTTCCCGCATACCACCTTTCCCGATTTACATTGATTCTTCTCCACCACCACCGCCGTCCCCCCTTCCGCTCCCAAGGCATTTGTTGACCGGCGACATATCGACATCGGAGCGTAATCCAATTAATCGGTCGTAAAAACAAAACATACCCATGCTGGAGTGGTGAGGGGGGGTAGGGGGACGAGAAAAACACCCATCGGGTGGGGTCTTACGCGTGACGTCCGTCTGCATCGGTTACAACTGAACGAAACGTTCTCGGTTCAGCTTTGGCCAGATGAATGGAAATGGTAAAACGAAAGGACGAAGGGAGAAAGGGGATGGGTTTTGGCCGAAGTTGGGTGTATGGGGAAGGGAAGGGTACCACAAATCCCACCCGATCCCACAGCTTAGCGCACATCGTAAGTGTCGCAATTGGGTCGTAAAATTCTTGTCAACCATCTTTACGATCGAACCGGATGACCGCGCAAGGACTCGCGCGCTGAGGACGATTGGTGGTGGGGAAAAACCCGCGGTGGAGGGAGCTGGGGTGGGGTTCAATCGATCGGCGAAGAGTTATGGGTGAGTATAAAATATGAATAAAAATTCAATTCAACGTTTCCACTGGAAGCCAATTTGCAAAACGCTGGGGCAAAGGGATTAAGCAAACAGGCACATTAACTAGTGGCCGTAAAAATCGTATACCAGCGTGTGTGTGTGTGTTGGTTTAACGATCCATTCGCGGCATCCACCGCCATCCGTGTCGTCGATCGGTTTTCCGCCTTTTATTTACCTCAACTCAGTTGCTTTCTTTAATAACGTTGGGAGAATAAAACCACACGTTAAAATCGGGAAATAAGGTGTGGAAGGGCACCACGGAAAAGGGAGGGGAGGGGTTTTGAAGCCTACAGCTTCACATCTTCATCGCATCGGAACGATTGTTTTGCGATGCATTTCGCGCAACCCAATCCTGCACTGAAGGCTTTTACGACTTTTACCCGAAACCCACCCACCACCCAATTCGCATCGGAAGGGGGCAGGGGGGGTAAAAGGGATGAATGGTCAGATCATTAGACGGGTTTACCGTCGCGGGGACCTCAATCAACGTGACGCGCACACGAACGCGCTAACGAGCGCATTCGGGAAATAGGAGATGAAAATTTTTATTATTATTTTTAATACTAAAATATTAGCATATTTTAATTCCCATCTTCGTCTTCGACTTTGCCAAAGGGAATCGTTCCCCGGGGGGCAACGTGTGGGATGGTAACCGAGGCCAATCAAACGTAAAGGTACTTACTAAGCGAAGTTGTTTACTTTCTTACTTCTAATTAAATCCGGGTAACCATCCTTCTCCGTTAACCTTTTCTGGACCGTGGCATTTGCATCATATTTCAGGAAAATAAAATAATCAAAGCGAATGTAAATAGTAAATACAATTATCCACGTGTCATAAAATAATACAACCTTAAATGTTCGTTCGTGAACAATTCAAACGAATTATAAACACTGTTCCATTGTGCTGTCGTGCCACAATGAAGCAACAGTTTATTTACGATAAAAGTATTTCTTTCGTAGAACAAGCTTAACTTGGTTTAAATCTTATTTCCATGAATGTGAAATAAGTCGATTATTCTCTGTCCAAACAACGTTTTTTTTACACTAGAATCGACAAGGTGATTGCTTTGACCGCTACTCAATTTTCGATTTTAATATCTAAAACTGGATGAATTTTTAATTCAAAATCAAAAACAAACGTTACCTACAAGTAATATCTAAAACAATTTTGAAAAAAGTAGACAAAATTGACCCGAATAAATTTTGGGGTAATTTTGATCGCTCTTTTTATCACGCTAAGATTTCGTCACTGTTTAAGATTTTTGAAATCCGCACTTGTCTACTTTTTAGTGTAAAATTTTGTATAAAATTGATACAAGATTTTAAAACGAGTGGTCAAAAAGACCCCAAAGCAACATTTGGGCAAGATTCCTACCCCAATCTTTTCTAGTATTAAAGAAAACAAATGCTTTAAAAATTCCTGTGAAGCCTCATACTTTTTTTTTATGAGAGTGAAAACGATAGAAATTGAAATAGAAATTAGCTTACAAAAGTTTAAAAATCATTTAATTTAATTTTTTTGTGTTCAACAAATAAAAACGAAACAGTATTGCCTTCTTCTGCCTTTAAACCATTTGATCTAGCATTTTAAGATAAGAGTGTAAAATTGTTGTAAAACTTCTATTCCTCACTTCTAGCATTATAAGTTGATGAAAAACTTCTATTACATCCTTGTTTAACTTGTAAAGATATTGAACAGTAACTGTCTTGTTTTTTAAAGAATATATTTTCCTGTCACTTTGCTGAAGTCAGTTTTCTTCTAAGAAAGAAAAAGCGATGTAGTTAAGTATCCATGTTGGAAGTATCACCTTCCCTTTCCTCTCCCCTTTCCTGTCTATCCGCATGATAACGTCAACGTCGGCGCAATGGTCGCGATTAGCCACATTCCTAGCCGGCTTAAGCGCGTAACGGTACGAGGCGGCGAAAAGCTTTAGGGCGCCGTTGCGCCAACAGTCTGGCGCGAAATTAAAACACAACCGCATGCGCAAAAACCCCCACCGCGCGGCAGCAGAAGCCGACAGGACACTTCATCCGGTACCGTCATGCGTGCTTAAGGAGATTAGAAAAGAGTACAGTGGAGAGAAAAAAAAAAACACAAACTAATCTAAGGCGAGCATAAATTAAGGCCGACAAGTAGCCGACAGGAGGAACGAAAGAAGCAAGAGAAAAAACAACATGGTGGCAAATTAGCGCAACAAGCCGGCAAATGGTGCTGCGAACTGTCGCGTAAAGCTAAATTTAACTACGGTCAATTCCAACCGGGGTTGGGTCGTAAAAATAAACCGCAACCGCTGAAGATAGCGCCGGGCGTAAAGCCGGCCAGAAAGACCGAAGACAGCTTCACCACACGGTGGGATAAGGGGTCGACATTTTGGAAAAATCGAAGTGTTTTATGATAATGGTAACGAGCTAAAATGATAGTCAAGAAGTGAACTTAGAAAAAGCCTTTATATCAATTCAACAAATTGCTCAATATTGTGGCTGTGGTGTGCCAAAGTTGAAATTTTTTTGACACTTTAACGCAATTTCGAAATACGTATGGTTTTGCCAATTTAAATCCAATAATTAAATACAATTTTCTTATTTTAACAGCTACAAGCATTGATATGAAAAAAAATGTTAGAAAATGAAGAAAAACTAAGGTTTTCAAGCTGTATGAATGAATAAAAATGGGCATCAAACGTTTCTTGAAAATGTTTACAGCCTATAAAAACATGTGTAAACAATAAGCCCTAAAAAATTCAGGTGCCCAAATTCGCAGTTCACCATTTTGAGAATAAAATAAATACAATCCAAAGAGCAAAAAAATAAATAAATAAATAAATAAATAAATAAATGAATTTCATATTAAAACGGCGTTTTCTGGATTTCCAACGTAAAAATAGATCTTTTTCATGGTTCTGAATCAGTTTTGGTTAAGATCAATCAAATTCATCAGAAAAAGTCAACAACAATTTTAAATATCCACTTGATTGTTCCACCTTATCCCACTGTGTACCGGATGCGAGATCGGTACAATTTAAAACCACGGTGGAATGGAAACAAAAGAAAACACACACACGCACGCATGATTTAAATTAAAAAAGAAAGAAAAATAAACTCCGAAAAACAATCGACAAGGACGAGCGAACATCGACGAAAGGGACGACCCGAAGACAAAGGTTGCAGAGTTGGGTGAAAAATGGCACGAAGGGTTAACAGTTTGCACGCAAAGCCCTCGAAACGCCAGACAACGACCTTCCCAGCGACTTAATTCCTTCGGGGCTGGGAAAATGCCTGCCACATGGGTTCGGTTTCATCGGAATTTCTTTCCTCCGTTTTATTTTTCGACGAAGAACTGTGAACGAGTGATGCAATTACAGGATTCAGGCGACAAACACAAGGCAAAGTGTCACGTTACTGGGGGAAAAGGGGCAGACAAGGGAGGCCCCGAATTCCCCGGGGGCTGAGGTTTCGCCAAAAATGGTCGTCGCTCCCCAAAAACCGGACAGACTAATTAACCGGTAGGGATTCCCTGCATTCCCACGGAACGGTTGGGTGGAGAATGTAGATGGGGGGATGTAAATGGAGGAGAAAACAGTGCAGGAAGCCAGTGAAATGCTTCACTTTCGGGAATCGCTTGCCGGAACTACAGCACGTCTGGAATTGCAATCGAACGCATGGGGGTTAATTTCTCACGCCAAATCGAAATGCCTGAATTGAAGGATGGAGAGCGAGGGAAGGAAACCATGGCAGATGGTTTCGGCTTAGAATGCACACAAAGCGCAGCGCAGACGAGAGCGTGCGTGCGCGTTTTCGACAGACGACTTTCACTTCGTGTCGGAGGATTTAAATCGAATCATCGTGAAGTCAACGCTACAAAAAGGGGGTTTCGGAAGGGGGAAACGGATACGATTGGGATGCGTGGGAGAAGCCAGAGACGCGTAGCGGAGCAAACGGAAAGTAAAAACGAAAGTAATTCTAGCCTGCCGAAAATTGAAACGAAAAAACGCTGCATTAAGAGGAGGAGACGGGTGTTTGGTTGTGGTTGAATATTACGTCATACAAAAGCCCAGTACAAGAATCATCACACTACTCAAAAACGATGCTCTGGAAAGACTTAATCCAACACAAATGGAACATCTTAGAGCGATCTAGAAAGACTTTAAATATAATTTCAACATTTTTAAAGCAAGCGACGAACCCTTCGAAAACGTTACGGTGGCCAATTTCAGTTTGCATGGGTCCGCACATCGCCGTTCGACGGAGGATGCTGTTGACAGTGACCATTGTCCCACCACCCAACACACAACTACACACATACACACACAATTACACCCACAGACAGGTCGGCTCTCAAGGCGACATGTGATTGATGGCGAGCGAAAGTACGCGTGATCCGTGATCTGGATGCAAATCTTGAGCCACTCGTCACGAAATCCCCCTCCCCGTGTTCTCCTCCCCTCTCGTCCGGTGAAGATGCGCTCCATTCTGGTGATTGGCAAAAAAAAAGTTTCGTTGTTGGACAGGACAGGAGAAAACCAAATCGTCGCCGATGACTTTGGCAGCCGAATAAGGCTTTCTTTTCGCGCCCCCTCTGCGTCCGATCGTGACCCAGCGTGACTGATCTTCGTGTTTTTTACCCGCACTCCCCCCATTGGAAGGGCAAGGAAGAAAGTACATCGACAGATGAGAGGGTGGAGAAAAAAAAGGTGTGGAACGAGCAAACCCGCGACCAAGGAAACGGTGTGCGGAAATTCTCCACAAGCAATAATGTCCCACATACAAAAAAAACGGAGAAAAGCGGAGAAAAGCGGAAGAGAACGGCAACAGAAAAAAAAACCGTCCTCCCATTTTGTTCCGATCGACGAAAGTGAAAGTCAAACCGCACGATATTCGTCGGCTCCACAATAGGGAGCCACCTCCACCAACCCCCTTCGGAGTAGGGATGAAAAATAATCCCCCATCCAATCCACCCACTCACGACGTTTCACAGTGTGACTTTGCCGGACGAAAGGCTCCGATATTGAAGGTTTCTTTCACGTTACCTAAAAGGCATGGGCAAAGGAGCTACGAAGGGGTGCGAAACGGCCTCGTCCTGGACCGAGACGCCTGTCAAACGGTGTGTGTCCAAACCACTTTCGTGGGCCTGTATCGCACCCGACGGCGCAATTGTCGATCCGATTTGGAAACCCGATGACGATCCTGTTGGACGTTTCCATCCCGTTCGCTTAGATTTACTGTAAATTAAGTGCCGCGTGTCTCAGCAAATACAAATCAGCATCGCTTGAAAATCCCTGCAAAAGGTGGGACAGATTTTTGTTGCAGCATTCAATCGACACTGTGTTGTATTGCTTTCGTATCGGTTTTTTTATTTATTTTTGTCTCTTACAGCTTTCCTTCAGCGCAAGACAACGCCTTACTTGTCTCTGTTCCTTTTTCCTCCCATTTGCTAACCAAACGCGACGTCTGTTACGCCCAACAGAAAGGTGATATGGTTAAAATTGCAAAGGAAACGAAAGACTTCGATCCAAGCGACGAACCCTCCCCCGGTTGGAAACAGCTGAGGGCGCACAAAGGAAAAGCAATGCCGCTGATTCCGGTAGCACCGATGCCTTGTGGTGAGATCATACCTCCACACACACACACACACACATAACCATGCAAGGGTTTAGAAAAATGGCTTGAGGGGTGGGAAGTCGATCGATAGATAATGCCAAAAAGGTTGTTCGCAACGGCTTAAACTAACGCGTGCAAAACAAAAAATATGTCCACTACACACACAAACATACACACATACACACAAACGTGACGTGTGGTAACACTCACATATTCACCACGCACGTCCGCAGTTTCACAGAGCCGTGCAGAAAAAGAAAATCAAACCCCGGGTGTAATAATGGCACGTGCAATTTTTAATACTTCTCCTCAACTCTATGTATTTCTCTCTCTCTCTCGTGCTTGAGGGTGAAAAGAAGGAGCGCAGGAAAGGTAAGATACCCTTATTTCTCCACCAAACCCCTCAGCCACCCTGCTCGAACAACAACAACCATGACGCGGAAACGCGCGACTTATGGCAAACTAAAATGGGTTTGGTCGAAACGAACGAAAGCCTTTTTGGTTCGGTTGGGCTTTCCGTCGTCTTTTTCTACCGCTTCTTTTTCCCCTGTGAAATCAAAGGACCAATGTCTCCCTTGGTAGCTGCACCTCGTCGCAAGGTTGGCTGGTTTGGCTTTGCGTTATCTAATTCCTACACCTCGGATCGGGAGAGATGGAGACCGAAAGGCAAAGCAACATTGCATTACATTTCTCTTCTGCATCTTTTCTTCACGTACGTGTATGTTGAGGCTACACACGTGTAAAGTCAGTCAGCTAATGCTCGCTCGCTCAGTTTATTGCATCGCAATGGGGTATAATCTCTGGTATATAACACTTTATCGATGTTTTAATTTCCTTTGGCATGCAGCTTCGCGTATAAGATGGAGTTGGAAGAGCAAGGGGGATTAATGAAACAAACGCTAATCCCTGTCCGGGTGTACGGTTTATGCTTCCGTTCATTTAGCGCCAGTTAACTTCGGCCAAAGGTGTACACAAAACAAAGATGTTAAACATAACGGAACATTTCGAATGTTACTACATTTTCGGGTTGACAAAATGGTCACATAGAGTGCTTTTTATATTTTCTGTCGAAACTGTAAAACTAAAACACCCTTTTTCTCTAACGAAACACCGGGAAAAACAAATAACCATTCGGGTTACAATCAGCGAAGCAACGATGAGGTGATAATTGGAGGTCATTATTCGAACGTCGATTGGTTTCATCCCTTTACGGGAAAGTATCGGAAAGATAGCAAAAGAGAAGATAGAGCGGTTCACGCCACGATCGTAAAGAAAAAACTTCCAATTGCCATGCGAAAACCGAATCTAATCCCTGGTGAATCCCACTTCTGCAATTTCTTGCGTTGGAAAAGCAGAAGAGAAGGGCAAGAAATAAAAGGCGGAGAATAAAAGTGACAAAACGATAAACATTTTGTGAAAATGGGGCCGAAATAAAATATAATAAACGAAATAGAAAAACAAAAATTTTCAAAATTATAAATTTCATCCGAGGTTAAATAAATAATCGTTATTACTTTGTTTTCGCTAATACTTGATATGTACGAAACATGTTTATATATGTAATGGCATAGCTCTTTGTGTCTAAAACTTCTCAAAATCACAAGCTCAAACTGAATTTGGCCTCGAAGAGATCCGTTTAATTTAAAACCAAAGTACTAGATAGTGAAATATTGCAAATCCAAATGTTTTTTTATGTAAAAATAATCGTCTAGTAGAATGTTCTTAATTAATCAATTGCTTGAAGAATTTAGCAAAAAGAATAAAATGCCGAACTATCTGTACCGCAAATCAGTTTACTTTGGAATACACTTTTTTGTCACATTGCATGCTTTGAAATACAAAAAAAAATTATCTCGTACACCAAAAATTGGTTCAATAAAAATGTCTAACCAAATCACTAATCACTAAGTCTTGAAAAATAAATGTTAAAAATGGATTCATTTTTAAATCAAAATTCCCGGCATCCTTTTTACATCTTTAGCACATTATTTTTTTGTCAGAAAATTTCAATTGTTTGTAGAGTCGAAGAGCAATCGATCAAGCAAGCGCTACTTTACCATCAGAAGTCGAAGGTTAAAAGAGATTCCAAATAGACGCATTATTTACAACAAAGTCGGTAAATAAATAAACAACTAGAAGGAAATCGAAAAAGAAAACAATAAAATAAAATCCAGCACATTCAAAGTTGGTGTTGAAAATAAACCCTTCAATTCAAATGATTTGAGGCTGCGAAAAAATTCGCTTTCGGCAGGGAAATTCAATTAAAACCAACACCTACACGCGAACGAAATGTGTTAATTTGCAGACCACACCCCGAAGTAAAAAAAAAACTGGCGGCAAACACCAAGACCACCGTAGGCGAAAAGAAGGTTTGCTTGCACTTTTCCACCGACTCCGAACCGTATCGTCCTGTGAACTTTCACCACCATTCTCCCCCTTTGCAGTGTGGTGCATTTTTCTCGCGCGCTTGCTTTTCTTTCCACGCCCGGCTTTCGAATGGAACTTAAACGAATTAATAGAGGCAACGCTGCCTAGTACAACGAGGATGAAGAAGAAAATGAAGAAAAGAGGAACACGGAGTCCGAGTGCACTCTCGGCGTTCGGAAATACGTCGTGATGGGCTCTCGCGCGACCGTTTCCAATCTTTCGCCTCGCATCTCAACACCTTTTGCACGTCCGTCCGTCATTTTGTTCGCCGCGGTTCTTCTCGTGATGCAGAGGGTGAGTTTTGTGCTATTTGGATCCCCAGGGTACACTTTTCCAGGCCAGTTTTACATTGTGTTTTGTGGTTGTTGTTTTTTCTACCCCTTGACATTGAGGTTTTCCACCTTGGTTTGTTTATATTTCATTTTTGTATTTCGGTAAACTCAGTCACAAACTGTCTTTGAACAAGCTGTAATTATAATTACAGTATCTTTAGTTGCTTATCCTATTTTCTTTCATATTTCGAATCTCTCGCAGGTTGATGCCTAAAATTAACTAAACTAAACTCGCCGCTAGAATCGGTAAGCGGACAACGACCTTCGCGTTCTCGCGTTCCTTTGTCAACTCTCTTCGTGGCAGGCATACAAGACGACGCCCGGTGAATCCGGTGACCTCTAACCTTTTTCCCCGAAGAAAACCCCCGCCTCGAATTGCCAACTTTTCTATTTTCTAGCCCGATCCCGATTGCGGACAGAGTGTTCTCCCATGTTACCCGCTCGGATATATGCACACACGGTCGGCACTAACCCCGGGTGGTGAAGGGTAGGGTGGGGAGTTAGAGGAGGAGGTTCTGTGGCGGGTGATATGTTATGTCCACGGGCATAAATTATGCATACGCTGACACCAAACCGCGCTCGTACAATTTTTCGAGCTGAAGGCGAGCGCTGAACCTCGCGATTCGTTGCGCTGTACCGTTCCAGCACGCACTCCCCCCCCCCTCCTCTTTTAACCTTCCACCTCCACCTAGAAGCCCAAGGGGAACCAATTCGAATCGAATTCATATGCATGAATCGATGTCGACGGGTAAGCGACGGGCAACAAACACGGGTGGAAAATGAGAGAAACAAAATAAACTCTAACGGAAACTAAATTATAGGATTCGTCGCGGCAATGGGCCCGCGTGCGCATATTTGAATGGTTATATTGCTCGGGTTATTTGCGTTTAAAGATCATCTTATTACATTTACTAGATGCTTCGAAATTGATGATGATTTATTTAACATAAAAAAAAAACAATTTCGTTTTCCAATTGAAGAAGAATCCATAATTCAGCAGAATCAACACGTTGCCTACCAAGCGGTTTTAGATCATTTAGTACAATATTTTTTACACAAAATTAGTTTGTAACCAACCAAAGGATACATTTTTACAAATAACTTGTAAAACGCTGATTGCTGCTTTCGCCCGCTTTTGGGTGACACGCAGTCAACGTATTGATTGTTTTTAGCACGTTGATAGCCACACTGGTTTAGTACTTGTTTTAGTACAATGTTTGTTTTAGAAAAGTTGGGTATAAAATTTGTGAAATTAATATACTTAGTAAATCAAGCAAAGACTAAGCTTCCGAAAGGATATATGCTTGTAACTATTGCAGCTTATGTCTATATTAGTCTGCTGCTTCATTAGTGTTAAGGGCTGATGCGACTTGATGGCGTCACCCGCTTTTGGCCGACACGCAATCAACGTTTTGTGGTCTTTTTTATCACATTGACAGTCACGCTGTTTTAGTACTTTTTAGTACAATATTTTTTCTGAAAAGTTGGTGATAAAATTTGTGGAATTTTAAGGAAATCAAGCAAGGAACAAGTTTGCCAATGGATTTACGTGTGTGACTAATGTAGCTTACTTCTATATAAGTGAACTAGTACATCAGTATAAAGGGCTGATGCAACTTGCTGGCGTCACCCCGCCAGGCAGCTACAAATGATATTAAATGACTGGCAAGAAAGCTTTTTGTGCCATCTCAGTGAATGTTATAGGCAGACTAGGGCAGTTAGAACCCAAAAATTTTTCAAACACGTTGACTGCCAAGCGTTTTTAGCACACTTTTTAGTACATTCTTTTTTGATTAAATTTGTTTATAATATATATTTTATCGACCTTTTTTAAAACCAAGCGAGGTCTTACCTACCCAAAAAATGAGTTTTTAATGCTACCATAGTTTTTACGTTGCATTTTCTTTGATTTATCGGACGAAAAATTTTTAGAACTAACGACAGCTGGCTGTCAAAAATGATTGCCATGGCAGTCAACGTGTAAAGAAAGCACTTCACAAATGGAATAATTCTTTCTCACCATTAGTTTGCAACATTCGGTTTAGTGGTTTGTCTTCCCAAAAGCGCCTAGTGAAAAAGGCTCCAGCCCGTTGCAACAACGTTGCTTTCGCAGGCCTTCCACGTCTTGGTAATGCGCTGGAAAAAGGGCGTGAGCATGTTTTCCGCCGGGGGGCCGAATATTTTCCTCACGCAAACCTCAATTGGCCTCCTTACGCGATGACCCTTCGGGAAAGAGGGAAAGGGTGAGTTCATCGGTACCGTTATGACCATGCCAAAGTTGATGGTCTGTCCGTGATGATTATGATGCTTATGATGATGAGGCTGATGATGATGATGATGATGGCGATGATGGTGAGTGGCGAATTACTTTCCGAACCGCATTCTCGCCACTATTATTATCGATCGAAAAGTTATCCTGGGGTTCTGTGCGGCCCGGGGTTTCCCTCCCTCCCCACCGTCATGCCCCTTCCCATCCTCTTCTCAACCATTTTCCCGGATGAATCTTCCACTGGATGTACCATTTTCTTTCTAGTTCTTGCTCGTTTTTAGTCGATGGCCTCGGGTCATCACGGGACCATAAACCCACACACACACAAGGAATTTATTTCTTCTCGAAGGGGTGGAAAAACAGATGAAAATGGAATATTGCAGAGCAAAAAGGCGAAACCCACAGACGACTCTCATGCATTCGCCCGCGCTATCTCACGCTCTATCGGAAAGGGCCATCGTTGCCAAAGAGATGGGAAATGGGGATTCCCCTTCTAGACCCCCTTTTTGTTTCCTTTCCCTCCTCTTCCCTCTTGTTGACAAGTTTAGAAAAATGAAAAAAGGAGAGGAGGAGAATTTAATACAAAATGATATAAAACGTTGGTTGGAAAATCATCCAGTTTGTCACATGTGTCAGGTGATCATTTAAGAACACATAAAACATAGGTAAAAGTGCAAATGTGTGTGGGTAAAAAGGGTAAATGCATGAATAAAAGAATTATTGAAGACTTATTTAAAAAGAAAACTGCAAAAAACGTAGAAAGGCAGCAAACAAACGTAAGAAATAATGTAGAAGTAGAAAAACAAACATTATAATTAAAGTGACGAATATTTACATTTAAGCATATGGATCATTAAACAATTCACAAAACATAACAAATAGGACAAATGTGAGTGTAAAAAAGATTTACAGAAAATTTATGAAAGAATTATTGTTAAAACAAAATAAAGCTGAAAGGGAGCAAACAAATTTAACAATTAAAAGTGATAAAAGGTTGCATTTACAAAGACGAATGAAGAAACGACTCGGAAATGGCAAACCGTACGAATCCTGACTGTGAACCGATCCGAACGAGAGTTAGATCCAACGAAAAGTCGAGAATAAATTGCTAGCGGGTTGGAAAACGAAGGGTTGAGCACAAATTAAAAACATGACGCCGAGACTCGCGCAGCGCAATATTGCCCACATCCGTTCAACCACCCTCCACCTCCCCTCCAACCTCCCCATCTTCCTCATCCAATGGGGAGCCTATTTTCCTATGCGCGCGGAACGAAGAAAAATCATCCTGATGGTTGGCAGAACGAATGGTCAAGGGTTTCCTTCGACGGGCGGGCGGGCGGGTGGACGACTGCAACAACGGTCATATTTCTCCCGAAACCCCCCTCCACTGGCTTCCGCGGGTTCTCCCTGTCCTGCATCTTTCCCTGCTTTGTTGTCTCCAAGCCAAAAGGAGAAGAGGTTTCGGAATCGGGTTCGACCCAGGAGAAATAACCACCAAAAGGAAATCGCGGAAATAGTGGGGCAGCCCCCACCCCTCTTCCCCTCTCCATCTTTCTCTTGGAGTGTGCCTTGCGCATTGTTGCCGAGCATGACAGAAATGAAATTTCTGAAAAATGCATAACGAAAGCCATCCTACGTGCGACTGGGCTGGACCTCGAGGCTGGAAAGCTCGTCCACTTCCAGGAAGCAATGTATGCACGGGGAAAGGCACATTAGACGGTTCTTTATTTTCTTCTTCTCCTTGTTTTTCTCACCACGCTTTTTTTCACAGACGAGTCTGGAGGGTTCGCCGTTCGTTGCTTGCTGCCGGTTGAAGTCATCATCGTCGTCGTCGTCGTTGTCCTCGGCTGTTGGGGCGATTTATGTGCCTCTCGCATGGGCCGTCGCTCATTATGCAATCATCTCGCACACACACTCGCACACACATATGCACTCTGGTATCCATTTTGCCAGAAGAAAACTCATTCTTCTTGTCCATAACGTTTGCCAGCTTTAAAATTCGTTACCCCTTTCCCTCATTCGCTTCCCAGACACCCTGCGTGTCCTGCACACACACACACACACACACACACACATGAGGCTAGTTTTCGCGAGCTAGACTCCTTTCCTGACTACCACCCATTTCCCGGAGTTTTCCCCCCAAGTTCGCAGAAAAAAAAACCGTGGGGTAAATGGTATGAAAATTCTTTCCCAACCACAATTACATTTCCCAGCGGGAACGATGCAGAACCCTTTTTGTTCTCCCCCCCCCCTTCCGCTCCCCCTCCCTTTGGCTAGGTGTGACCAATCGATGATTGACAGCTACAGCACTCACATGGGGAGAAGGCCGTCGCAGCGAAGGATTTATGAGGCGTTTCCACTTCCATTTCTTTTCTTTGAATTGTGGTTGGTAAAAGGAGTGATGTACGGTTTGCATTTTTTACTCAACGCAAAATGAACGGACTCCGACGCAACTAATATTGATCTGCTTCCTTTTAATCCCTAAAAAATTATCATTCTTCCAAATTTCCTTAAAAAACATCAATTGCACATTTAAAGATAACAACACATACAGCTAAAAAATTTAACAAACTCACAAAAAGTACTGTACTGAAATAATTGAAGTAAAAATAATTGAAGTTACTGACCTTCAAAACCAAAACACTTATCATTCACCTATAAATTAACTTTAACGCTATCTGTATTTAAAATTAAATTGAAACTTTCAAAATAATCAGTTGCATAATGACAGCTACCTTTAAATCTCCTAAAAAACATATGTGTATAAAAGTGTTGGCAATACAAACAGCTCAATAAAAAAATCAATGGTTTAAAATAGAATTAAACCTTAAAAAAAACTAAGCAGAGAACTTCAACACAATGCATCGAAAATTTCAACCTTTGACACTCAAAAATCAAAGAAAACTTCTTAAGCATTAAAATGTATTTCATTTCTATTCTTGACACATTAACACGCGGGCACCAATCTTCATGAACCGTTTATAGGTACTGCTATAATATGTTAGTAGTCTATAATTGTTTTAAGGAAGTATCTTTTTAGAAACTCTTTCTTTGCTCAGTTTCCTAAAACTTTTGGATGAATAAATTTAAAAAAAATATCCAAAAATGTTGTGTTAGAACAAGTTCTAAAAACGCTTGATAGTCAACGTGTTAGTGTAGATACAAATTTGTAAAACGGTATCGTTCTTATGAATATGATTAATCATCAAATATATGTAAGCAATCAAAAATGCAAATAATTAAAGCAATTTTAAGTTTAAGACAAACAAATTACAATTTATTGCAAGAAAGTGAAGTGAAGAATCAAACCAATTTCATGTTTGGTTGAATGATGAATTAATTCCTCATTTAGCATTCCTTGAACGCAACTTACTACCTTCGAATGACACGCGGGCATATTTTTAGAACATGTGAAGTTGCAAACCCCACGCGCGCGCTGCGTTCACCTTTGCCGGATTGTAGCGACTTGTCACGCGAATCAACAGGACGCGAAGGAACAAAGCAGTACAATCTAATGTTAGCCCACCCTTCAACCCATTTCTTGGACAAAATCGGGAAAAAAGGACTGCATTCACAATATAAAAAAAGTCGGCCACGAGCTCGTCCTGTCGTGTCGTGTGTGCTCGATGCATTTTCAGCCTCAAACCCCCGGACCGTCTATTTTAGGGCCGACCGCCCATAGGTCAACGCGGGTGTCCCCGTTTTTAGCTGCGCTGGAAAATGGAAAACCATCCGCAGCGCAAAAACCCGCTGCAAGGGAGTGAATTTATTTATGGTAAGAAAGTCGGTCAACGCGGTGCCGGACCACAGGGAAGCTTCCCAAACACCGCAGCGTATATTTTGCAACAGGAAGCAAAGGCTTTTCCACCCCGAACGGCCACCGGCCTGGTTGATGTTAAGAATGAACTATCGATTTTTGTTTAAGCCTTTGCCACCCGGATCGATCGATTCGAGGCTCGTCATTGCGTCAACCCGCAAAAAGACACTACACGCCAGGCGAAAGGAAAAACAGGACAGCTTCGAAAATGTAGGACTTTTAGGGTAAGCGTGGGAAAAAATAGTTTATAGTTAAAGATTAATTTAACATAAAATATATGAGGTATGAGGTGAACTCATCGTTGCATCAAAATATAATTTTTCTTCATTAATTCAAACAAATTCTTCATATTTTGCTCGACAAGCAAAAGAAGCACTCAAAACATTGACTCCACTTCCATTTTGTCCCGCGCTCCCCTACACAAGCCTTTTATTGAAGCAATCAATCAAACATTGCTGCCGGCACATTACCGACGGCATCATGTCATGACATACCTACGGCGACCCCACTCTATTTTCCACATTTTCCCTAGCTTCAGTTCTTCCCACATACGATAGGTTTCCCTCAAACTGTCGTGTCCAGCCGAGTGACCAATTGTGACGGTCAGGAACGCGATTGATTGAAAGGAAATATCGAAGGGGGTTCATAAAAGTGGGTCACATAAAAATCGGGAACTCAGTGGGATAGTGAAAAGGTATTGAACTGACGGTTGCTTAGTCATAAATTGATGAATTGAAATTTAGCATTTTTCAACAATTCGATTATGGTTTTACTTCACCAGATTTGAATCGTCATGATTGAAGGGTATAAAGGGTTCTAGAGGGTTGAATTTTCAGTGAAGCTTCTCAACAGCGTTTTCCTATATTTTTCAACAAATTCTAATTGTAAAAATTCGTATCATCAAACAATTTATATTTTTAATATTTACAACCACCATACAGTATGAATTCGTTTTATCATAGACACTGAATCACTTGATATTGACCGGAAAGATTCTGAAATAATTGAAGAAAATTAATTACTTCTCTGACACTTCATGTTATCGCCGTTTTTTGTTGCACTTGAGGTGCTCGGTGGAAATTATTTCCCGAGCCGTGTCTTCCATTTAATATACCTGTACTCACACACGAAGCGTGTTGTATTTCCGTGTTACAAAGAATTGTTTCTTCTGCAAAACTAAAAACTCAACAAGAAAAACATGGGCCACGTGTTAAATATCTGTTTCTGGCAAACATTCTATGAAAAAAGTTTGAAATAATAAATGTATTATGCAAATGAACGATTTTAAGATTCATTGCTCGTAATTTGTAGTTATTAAACGTTAAGGATACATTGAATGCATGAGAGCAAAAGTTGTGGAGTTAACAGAGAAAAAGATGTAAGAACTAAACATCGTTCTTAAATTAAAAATTCTCTTAAAATCAAATTTTTCATTTAACATCTGCCGGTTACCGACTCACAAAATATTTCCAATAGCTCACAGGTATCCATAGGAATTTAATTAACCACTGGAAACATCACGTTTTATTGTAAAAGAGTCCTTAAAGTGCACCCAATCCTCATATAGTTTACATTCTGTTAGGAAAACAAACCCATAACAGAGAATGCCAAACTCAACAACTTAGTACAGGGCGAAATGAAATGCAACGTAGTAGTTTCGGGCCTTCGTTTACTGTACGGAGGAAAAAGGAGACACTTCCTGGCGAAGGTCCACAAGAGCGGGGAAGGGATCGTTAGGCAGTTTAAAATGTATGGAGTTTTCCCGTTAGCCTGAGGTGACCTGATTCGGGCCGCCACGATTGCGCAACCGAACGGCCTGGCCCCCACCCCTCCGGCGGTGGAGGGAATAGGTGGGCGGG
>KE525342.1:2033413-2061319 GCA_000441895.2 Anopheles sinensis
GAAAGGACCGGCCGGGGGGGGGAGAGACTGGAAAAACGGGATTTTCTTCGGGAAGGCGACATTCGAGGGCGTAAAGGGAGTCGCCGATAAGAGGGAGAAGAAACAAGAGGGATCGAATAAAAACAAAGGCCAACCGTGGAAGTGGAGCGAGTTGAAGCGAGGAAATGGTGGGAGAGGGAAGGAAGGGGAGGAAGAGAGGGGACTGAAGCATCCGCCAAGGTTCGGGCTCGAGCTCATGCCCCGATCCATATATGGCCGGAGCTGGGTCGTCCGCCCGGAGCGGCGAAATGTACCAAAACAGCAGAACTTGTTTTCCAGGTGGTCTGGGGTGGTGGAGTTGGTGGGAAAACTTGTAGTACGGCTGAAGGAGGGATGAAGAAAGGGGACACATCTTCAGCCGCACCGAACACTGGAAGGGCACAGTTTTTCGCATCGTGCACTCCTCGAAATGAAACCTTTTTTCGACCGCGTCGCTTGTTCGAAAGACGTCCTTGCTGATCACTTTTTATACTTTTTGTGTGTTTGTGTGTACTGTACTGTTTTTTCTAGTTGCATTATTAACACAACTTTGCGTGATGCACTTCACCAGGTGCACCAGACTGGCCACGTTTCACTCGCGATAATTATCAGCAGCCTGTCCTCCTTCTCCTGCTAGACATAAATAAACACACACACACCATGTGCCATTCATTAAAAACAACTGAACGACCTTGTCGGACGCAAAGAGATAGAAGAAATGGTCGCGTGGATCGAGCCACAAAAATTGGACAGAGCTCGAAATGAGGTCATTCCGTTTTGGGATCCTGTTTGCAGAACATGGTCTTAACGAAAGAAAAATAATAAACACGAAGCTGTGAGGACCAAATGGGAAAATTTGTTTATTTTTTAAAGAAAGCTCCAAGGAAAATGAGAAACAATGGAAGAGAGAAGAAAATTGGTGTTACAAATACGTGTTATCCCGAAACATGTCCTTTAACACTTACACGTCACCAATTTTGCGGGAGACAGCAGCAATGCTCATCAGCTCTTTATATTAATAACAAAAATGATTTCTTCGGAAAGCCTTCATTTTATTCACAAACTGTTGAATAAGTTTAAAAACAAATTTTTTAACAAAACTGATTGTACTAAAAAACGGAACTAAAGCAGTATTGACTGTTGAATAAACTATCACAATTGGGGCGCTCGACCGTAAACTGTCAAAATGACAGGTGAGTTGCGTGACTTATTTCTTAATTACAAAAGGCTCAATTAAATTTTGTTTCGCGGGATTGAATTACAAGAAAGCATAATAAAGCGTTATTATTTCACTAATGCCATCTTACAGTTAATCGTGTCAAAAGTATAAGGAAATTTGAAAGTCGCAGCAACCGACATTCTACTCAAAATTTCTAAAGTGTTCCTCAAATCAACATGCCAATAAAAGTTGTTTCTAACACAATATTTTGAAACGATAGTCAAATCAGCTAAATACATGCAAATGTAAAGTTTTGAACAGAGCTAAAGTGGCGAAATTTATGGCAAAGACTGTAACCACAAATAACAAATGAATAAATATACATTCTTTTGAAAACTTATTGAGTTTGAAGTGAAGTGAAAAACAGTAGGGTTAAATATTTCGAAAGCATAATATACTAAAATATATAATGATTTCACAGAACCAAACATGGATATTTAATCGGTGTTAATTTATAATTTAATAGATTAAATAGAACAACTGACTAGCGACGTTCAAAAGACATGAAAGCATACTCGAACTCGTTCATTATACATCAGACAAAGTTTTGAGGTCACCAAAAGGCGAAAATGGCGTCCCTTTGGACATCCTTTTCCCTCCAAATCTCTGTCCCGAGTCTTGGGACTGTTCGAATTGTCTTTCCATGGCGCCAATCAGGCCATTTGGAGCGTTATTACGACGAGCGGGGAGGTTGGACATACGGTTCTTAAAAAACACTGGAAGGTTGCAGTGAAGAAAACGAGGGACAGAGGGTAAGAGGGAGAGAGAGAAGTATGTATTGATGAACACCGACAATAAGGCGCATTCATCAGAAGTAAAACAGCGGCAGCACGAACGAACGAACGTAACCTTAGGTACCATAGAGTGATGACCTTGTGGGCAAGAAGGTTGGGCGGGGGAGGGGATAGGGGGCAGAGAGCACTGGCCTCCTTGAGGGAGGTTTGGATGGCTCTCGTCAAAACCATCATCAGCATTGATTACGGTGCACGGTGGTGGAGTTAGGGTAATGTTTTCTCTCCCTAATTCGGCGAACTGAACTTCATGGCTTTCTTCTTCTGCTTGGAGCTGTGGTACCGTCTTTCGTGAGGTTCTTGCCGCGATGGCAACGGAGGGTGCCCTAAGCCCTTATGCAGACCGAACCGAACTTCGGATCGGTTTACTTCTTCCTTCCCTCTGTGGATCCGTGGATTAGGGGGAAAGGTTCGATCGCTAGGGAGGAGAAAGGGCAGAGGAGTGGAGGCTGTAGCAAAGGAAACGATGAGTTGCCTATTTGGAGTGTCCGTTATGCGTTGTGTATATGTCTTCCCGTTTGGGAGCCATCCGAGCCTCAACCTACGAACGTAAAACGTCGTGAAGGATGTAAGGAGAGAAAGAGAAAGAGAGTTGTGGGGGGGGGGATGGCAGACGTCTCTCGGTGAAGCTGAACCTTCCAGCGTCCCGTTACGTGCCAGTGCCGGTCATTTGGCGTCCAGCATCCAGCGCGACAGCCAGCGCCAGAATAGGAACCTCAAACGATCGATATCGATGAGGCGGCAAGCGACGAACCTCGAACCGCGGTGGGTAATTTTGCCCGCTTACCGCCCCCCGTTGGAATTTTCCCCAACGGCTTTCCTTGCATGCGTATTCTGACTCGTCTCCTTCATCCTCTTTCTCTCCCTTTCCCTCGATTTTCTATAATGTCTCCTCCGAAATGGCGTCGAGTGTGTTCGTCGCTTGCTGCGCTGCCAGCGAGAATTGTACATTGTAGCCCTTTAATCCCTTCTTTTCGCTAGCCCTCACTCCAAGAATCCAATTACCATTGGCAGAAAAAGCACCTCAACAACCAAGAGAGAAATTTTTCAAAACTTTTGAAAAAATGGTACGTGCCCGAAAGAATATTGAGTGGAGGCACGGGGAGGTAAAGTTCAATTTGCGATGCGCGGGTGCGATCTACCGCGAAACGAAAGGTCAGCCAGGTATACGAAAGGCGGCCGTGAATTGAACGAGATTGATGAGTTTTACACACCTGAGGTTTTTGGTTTCCGAAAACGATTTTCCATTTAATCATACTACATATAGATGTCATCAAAACTCTTTCTTCTTTTTCATTACAATTATAATGTTTGTTTGTACTCAACGAGCATTTTTGTTTGCTTCAGTTTGTTTTGAAACAGACAATTAAAAAGGTTTATTGGTTTCAAAATAGTTCTTAATAGCCGTCTCTTGATGAAAAAGGCAAAGAAACTATGCACTTATACCCAAATTCTACCATAGATATGATGAGAACACTTGGTTCTTGGCTCAATGAATTTGTTCAGTAAAGCTTAAGAGTTGTAAACAAATAAGAAAACGGTAAATAAAGTGCTCACATGATTTCCAAATAAACTGATTGTCGAATATAACATGAATGAAAAGAAGAAATTGTGACAATTACCTATCAATCTTTAATTTTTACATCATTTTCAATATTAAGAGTAAAGATTCAAATTTTAAAAATCGTAAACTTATCAATATTGATCAACATCAAGAATAGAATGGCAATCTTATTTGCTTTTTTAATCAAAATAAAATTAAATCCTATCGATGATACAAAATCGGCGTTGTCGATTTATTTTGAAAGTGAACGTTACGATGTACGATGAGCAATATCGTTATTTTTCCTTCACAATACTTATTCCTCAAGAGTATTAAACAAATAAGAAAACGGTAAAAGAAGGTCTCGTAATAATTATAAATAAACTTTTTGTAGAATATAACATAAATGAATAGATATGAATGACAATGTGATAATAAACTATCATTCTTTAATTTTTTACAATTTTAAATATTAAGAGTAAAAATTCCAGCTTTAAAACCATAAAATTGAATATCGAGAATAAAAAGTTTAAACAAATATTTAACTAAAATTTTTCATGTTAATGATACTAAACTGGCCTTGTCAATTTATTTAAATATTGAAGATTATGGTTTGAAGCGATCAAAATTATAATTTTTCCTGCACAAGATTTTTTTCTAGCTGAACCACAAGCAATGAGGCAACTGATTTCAATTCTAGAGAAAACTATGCTAATGAAACACCTGCACGAAGGGCACCGAACCGAATTACATGCCATGTAGGCAAAAGTGAAAGTCGCCAGAACATGCAACCAACTGGCAAAACCCCTCGCGGCCGGAAAAAGGTTTTTCTCGCAAGGACTTACCAATCAGAAGCCCGATGAACCACGACAATGTATTTCTCTTACAAATTAAACTTTAAAAAAGGAATCGGGAACGTACTGGAACTAAGTCAAGGAAGTAGGTCATTAGCATAGTTGCATACATTTAATCCGGGCACGCAAATAAGCTGCATGCACCGAAACGCAGTTGTTTAAAATCGTGTCCATTAATCAAAAACTGCTCGGGGACTCGTAAATCATTGTGATCGTTTTGGCAGTGCATAAAACCGATCGGGACCCGAACGTGAATGTCGTTAGTTCCAAATAAGCAAACATTAATTAGAAACATTAAGAACTCGCACCATAAAAAAACATCCCACTTACCTTTGGTTTACGCTGCGGGGTGTTCGTCTCGTCATTATTCTGTATGGATGCGTCGCTTCGGCGCGTTGTTGGAAGGAACTTGTGCTGAGCGCAGAGATATTTTAACAGTTGATTGAAAGATTTGCTGAAAACGATTTATGTTTGCTTCGTTCTCCCGAGACCGACGACCAGGGGATACTTTCGCAAGGCACAAACACACAAATACACTGCTTAACACACACACGAACTAGCTCACTTTGTTAAGGAAGAACTTCCACCGATGTCGAACTGGCAGCTTGTTGCACAGTTTTCCTTTTTTTTTCAACGTCGTCACTTCACCAGTTTGTGACCAACTCTTCTTCCGAGTTTTTCGTTCTTCCGTCAATTTTCACACAATTTTCACTGCACACCACTACATCGGAGCGGATCGCACGTAAGTGATTCGGAGTCTGGGGTGTTCAACCCATCTTCCATCGACCCGTTGGCGTCGGGCGAACGGCACCTTGTCCACACACTTTCGCCACATTTGCTCCTCGTCCGGAAAGTCCCACACTATGGTGTCTTGTACTGTGTCTGTGGAGATGTTTGCAGATTTGCTTGAGCGCCGGAGCTATCGCCGCTCAATCAGCTCCGAAGCAAGAATCGATCTGTTAGGGAAGAAAAACGAAGGATAAAATTTAGTATCGAGTTGGAAGGTAATGTTTCAGGAGTGCATTTATCTAGAATATTTCCTAACACACACACAGAAACTCTTCCAACCATGGGAACTCGACCTGATCCCCTTTTTATCCCGGATTTAAGCCAGGAAAATTCCAATTACATGCCAACATGTAGAACGCGCGAACGATTGCAAAACAACGAAGCAGGTTGGAAAATTTGGACACACTCGGCGGGAAATTTACCACTCCACCCCTCTCCACATTTCCGAAGAACCAGGAAACCCCACTCACAGGCCATGTTTTATGGTAATCAGGACGGCAAAGCGACAACAAACAACATTTTACTTCGAGTTTGAAGTGAAGCACGAAGAGTGAAGAACAACGAAACTGAAATGGAAACAAGGGAGGAGAGGTAGCGAAAGACACTTCGCAACACATCGCAACACAGCGTACACACAGGCCACAATCGAATGTAACGATCTAATGCAGCGACAGGCGAACGACGTTTTCCGAAACACCCGATTTTTCCAACATTTTCATCGCATCGGCGTAAGCGACATCAACCCAAAGGCAACTCCACCGGGAGTTTGAGGCTTTGGGAGGGGAGTCGATACCTATCGCAGACAACAAATCTCTCGATGTTTGCGTTCCGCTGATCGCGATCGCGAGTTTGATTTGCGTTAGATTGATCCTAGCTCGACACCTCTCGAAAAACAGGTAGTGGCGAATCGCTTGTGTCGTGCGAGGTTCGTCCATTGTTGCCTGCTTTACGCCGTCTAAGATGGAGTTGCACGATAGCGGAAAAATAGCCCCAAGATTGAGCCGGACAGCTCTTATAAAATTGGACCCAAAAGGCTGCAGTGATTGCTGATAATGATTCTGAAAAAGTGTAGATACACGATGAAGGACGTAGAATCAAACAAAATATCACTTCAAACATTATTTTAAGAATTAGAACTTTTCAAATAGAAATTCTATTTTAAATTTAACAAACTTTTATGATGTAATGCGAAATGCGCCTGTTGACACCTGAAGAAAAGACCTAAAGGCATTCAAGTGAAATTTCTAAAGGCTGTATTAACACTTTAACTGACAATGCCCCACACAGCGGGTGATAGGCAATTCCTAGGCAGAACTTCCCAAGAAACTCAAATAGTACTGTACTAATAAAGTTGTTATGAAAAAAAAGCATAGAAAAGATCAATCTATTCATTCTTGGTTGTAAAACAAATTGTACTAAAAGAATGCTTGGGAGTCAAAGTTAAAAGAGATTCCAAAATGTACATACTCTTGTCATTAACACGTTTTTCTGCCACGTCACACATTTTTGGGAGAAGCAATGAAAATCTGCCCTTTACAGTAATATGTTAGTGCAATTATAATGCATAATGCTTACAATGTAACTACAAAAATGTATCCTATTGAAAGGCTACTTATTGCGAGGTGTACGAAAACTGGTAGTTTGATAATTTTTAAAACCAAATTTTATCAATAAAGATTGTTCTTAAAAATGTACTAAAATATCCTGACAGTCAACATGTAAATATCAGAATTGATCTCTAAATTATTGAGGCTCGATTAAGCTCAGTGATTCTGAATTTGATTTTAGTATTTTCTAGGTCCGGTTGGGTTAAGTTAGTTTCACATGTTGACAGCCAAGTAGTTTTAGAAAACTGTTTAGTACAATATTTTTGATTGAATCTGTTTATAAAATATACTAAACAATCAGTTTTTGAAGACCAAGCAAAACTAGCTTCATAAAGAATTAGTGTTTAATATTACTATAGGTTATAGGTTGCATTTTCATATATTTATGGGACATACACTTTGTAGACCTAATGACAGCTGGCTATCAAAAATGATACCCATGTCTATTAACGTGTTAATATATCAAGCCTTTTCATCATCGATGGTTTGTTGTAGTCCATATCACACGATTGACTCCTTGAAATGCAAGGTTGAGCAAGGCTGTATGTTTATTCTGATTGAGTTGACGATTTGATAAGTCTTATAAAGTTCTAATACGTTTGTCCTCTCTTAAAATTTAAACTCCAAAAGTGACTCTAAGCGAGTGTTAAAACTACTTCAACTTTAACTTTATATTTGTGTGAAATATGGCAATAAACGATCCATAACTGATGAAAACTTGTACCCCGCATTGTAACCTTCCCTTAGTACGCTGGGACGTGATGTTTGCGCTACGAATGACAATGTTGTGGCTTGACCGTTGTAGCGCTACCTCTTTCGTCAAGTCCGAGGAGATTAATATCTCGACTAGCGACTAGCGGGAGTTTGCGGCGTTCCCTTTCTTCTATAAATGTTAGCTTGCAGTTTGTAATCATGTCCGGGCGGCAACATTTGTGCTGCAACGTTTGATCTGTGCTGTGTGTGCAAACACGTCACCGCGGCAAACAGTGCTCTGCGTGCAGCTGCGCTCAATATTTGCTAAAGATCGATATAAAAACCAACCCCGATCCGTGTGGTCCTGGCTGTACAATATACAGTGTTGCTTTGAGGTGGTCGAAGAAAAATGGCGAAACTCCTCGTAGCTGCCTTACTGGCCGTTTCGGTGCTGCTTGGCGCGGCGGAAAAGCAGAAGCAATGGATCGACCGGGACGCCGTCTACTGCGGCCATATTGACTGCACCAAGCTGGCCACCTTCAAGGGCGAGAAGTTCTGCAGCCCGTGCGACACCGAGCACTACTGCGAGTGCAAGGAGACGAAGGAATCGCTGCCGTACATGTACAAGTGTCCCGGATCCGGCGCCTGCCAAACCACCGACCGGCGTGGAGCCTGCAGGCGCACGATGGACGACGACCTGTGCAGCCACATCGACGAAGCGTATCGTTATCTGTAGCGCGTGCACTAAAACTTGAGAGAAGGACTTATCTTAACATCTCCTTAAGAGCTAAATACTACAGATAAATGTTCCACAGGTCAAGTTTCAATCTCTACCCGACTTATCCACAACGAATTCGCGATTTATTGTTCAACTTCTATGTAAGTTCAAGTCAAACGTTTTTAGAAGATATAGAACTTCTCCAAAACACAAGAGAAAAATGTGTTATGCGCATTAAGAATAACATGGACTTTTTTATTCTATCTCTTAATGAAAGAACTATTCCCATAGTGATGAGCAAGCTATCGATTCAAATGCAATTGCACATGTTGACTGCTACGATGTTTTAGTACAATTTTAGTACAATCATTTTTGACAAAATTTGTTTGTAAAATTTAATTTAACACGTTCCGTACCAAGCGTTTTTAGTACAGATTTTTAGTACAATCATTTTTGTCGAAATGAGTTTATCAAATTTATTGAACCAACGATTTTCTGAAACTAAGCAAAAACTAGGCTTCCCAAAGGGTACTTTTCAGCTATTTTTATAGTCTACACTTACATAAGACAACTACTATGTAAGTGTAAAGGGCTTATGGGCATTGTTGCCGTCACCCATTTTTGGGTGACGCGGTACGGAACGTGTTAAGAAAAAAACCTTTCCACCGTTTTCAACCAAGAAAACACCAAGCAAAGAATTCCGGCACTGCTGCATCAGTGTAAAGAGCAGATGTTGATTGCTGCTGTCACCCGCTTTTGGGTGACACACGCAGCCAACATATTAAAAAAAAGATGAGAAAAATCACAGATTTACCACGTCAAGTACATGAACTTCGAAATTCTTACTCTTTAAAAAAAGACTTTTCGAATAATGATATGTAAGTTATCGATACATAAGTTCGCCATATGGAGTCAGCAAGAACCTAATGCATGGTCCAACTAATGCTATTACACGCGTAATAATAGTTCTTAATATGAAAATTGCAGAATTTCTCTGGCGGAAACTCAAAATCAAACGCTTTCAAACGATTGAAACGTTGCAAAAGCATCGCCTCACCGCAAACGGTTGTAATAGTTTAATGCTACGGTTCCGGCCGGCTAAACGTTCCTAAACATATGTAAACACAAAATTAGAGACGGCGACGGACGGTGGATGATTTGCCGGCAATTTTCTAACCCTAAAATTTGGGCAACCCAAACTCCCGTCCGTCAACCCTCTTTACGCTTCGTTGATGGGTTCTGAGAGGCCTTTTCTGGAAGATCCGCGAAAGGCTCCGGGGGTCTAAAGTAGTCGCAATTAATCTCCGGTTCTGAAGCGCGTTCGTCTTGCGTTGAGTTTTTGTTTCCTACAGAACGGTTCACTTCTTCCCATTACTTTTTTTCGGTTTTCGCTGGAGGAAGCTGGCCCGCCTCATAAATACCTTACCGTTTTGGGGTAGAATTTCGACGAACTGAAACCCTGTTGCAGCCAACTTCCCGCATTCTGACGTTCTTCGTTCAATTCACCTTTGTTTTTTTTTTTTTGTGTGCCAACGTATCCGTCATCAGAAGGACCTTCCATTAGCGGGTTCCATCGCGATTCTCGGGAGGTGGGAAGCAAAACAAAATCAAAACAAGGAACGACTAAGGTCGCGCCGTCAGCCACCATTAAAACTGAGCGTTGGGTGTCCTGACTTTTTATCGTTTTTTCGCTTTTTTTTTTGTTAAATTTGTCTGGATCTAGGGACAAAGAAGAAAAACAACCCGAATCTGCGGAAGATTTTGGGGGAAGATTTATAAGCCTACAATTTTTCATCGTCCCATATTTAGACTTCCACCGCAAAGTGGTTTGAAGGATGCGAAACTCCCGAACTGTTTTGCGTGAATGATCTGCCTGGATCTTAACGTCAGGAATTAGAGGATTTCTTTGTGTTTTTCCCATATTCTTGAAAAATCGAGCTTCATACTAAGCGATTTATTGCAGAAAAGATCAAGAAATTAATCCCTTATAGAAGAAGAGAGTCGCTAAAGCATCGGTTTTCAACACATTCGCTGTTCGTAGACATGGCTCTCGGTAACGAATGGAGGTGAAAGGGGGTGGAAAATCGGTGGTCTTGCAAGGAGGGGTTGAATTTATTTTGCTAGCGATATGTTTCCCGAAAGAAACACTCGATGGAAAACGTTCGATGGTCGCGAGAGGGAGGAAAAATAAACCAGCGGAGTTTGCTGGCGACACACACACACACACGCCGCACGCAATATATGCAGCATGGGCCCACCCGCCCCAATGCAGTTTACTCCCCTCTCCCCGCCCTTTTCCACACTCCTTCGAACGGCTTTAATCAAGCGTCAAGCGACGCAGCTGTGGCGCATTTTGCGCGCAGAAAATCGAAAGGAGTTCGATGTTGTGCAATCGGACTGGCTCTCAATGCTCGAATGCTGGCCAACGTTGCCATGTCCCGCCTCCCTCTCCACCACCGTGCTTCGCATCGAAAACTCGGCGACGACAGCATGTTGCAGTTTCCTTTTCTTTTACCTCGCGTTTGCGTTTCGTTTTCGCGGTTTCAAATATCTCTCGCTTTTCCACATCCACCAACCGTGTAAATGCATCACCACGGTGCATACACACGGACCTTCGAACACGGGGATGACGAAGATGACAAATCGAGGCGAGGTTGGTTGATGATTTTCCTCTCGCTTGATTTGCGTACGATAATTAATGCAAAAGCGAGGAGAAGAAAAAAGCCCTTCCAAGCTGAGAGTGAAAAGCGGTGTCAGGGAAAGCATTACGTGCTCCAGCTCGGGGAAGCGTCTGAGCGTACATTTGTGGCATGGGATGTATTTCCCTTCCCCTCCCCTTAACAGAAGAACATCATCTCTTCCGAAAAGGAACAACATAATTGCGACAAAGTGTGTCTTCGCGAAATGGGTAATTAGTCGATACAGGGGGTGGGGCAGGCTTTTTGATGGCTATGTTTCCGTGGAGAATTACTCACACACACGCACACACATACATACACGCGGGCACTTCCTAGGAACAAATCCAAATGCATCGCCAAGAGGTTTGCAATACAAAAAGAACAGCTCAGTCGCGTCAGTTCGGCTCGTAAACTAAGTGAAGTTTAATTTTTGTTGCGTTGCCGCTCCCCACGTGTGGGGAGATTTCTCGGGCGGACAGGACATTGGGGGGGGCAAAAAACACCAACACGCAAAAGAAAAGAAAAACGTTGCAACGGAAAGCAAACGCATCGCCCAACAACCTTCATATCAGGAAAACTGCAGCAGCGAACCAACCGTCGCACGGTGGGATAAGTGGTAGACATTTTGGATAAAAATCGTAATGGTAATAAACTTTAATGGGAGTTGGATAATTGACGTAGAAAAAGCCTTACTCTCATTTCAATATGAAAAAAGTGTCAATGTTATAATTTGTATTTGAATTTTTCTTTAAATTCAGCATGTTGGAATAATATATTTTTAGAACGTAAATACAATTTGTTCATTTCAACAGCTAGCTCATATACCATGTTTTTTTAATTGAAGAAAAACCCAGGTTTTCAAACTTTCTTCTTCTTCTTATGTGGCTCAACATCCCCAAGTGGGACAAGGCCTCTCTCCGTAGAGAGTTACTGTGACCGAGAGACGGTAATATTATAGACCGGTGGTCAGCCGTTCGTAATACCGGGGGGTGCCAGACTCGGGATTCGATCCCACACCGGCGTGGTGTTTTCTTGCGCTACCGCTGCGCCATGGGCACCCCCCATCAAACTTTGGTTATGAATAAAACAATAGCCTCAAAACGCATCTGGGAACCTTTTTTATACGTACATATGTGAACAATTCGTTCTGAAAATTCAGCTGCTCTAATTTGCCTTTTTTTAAAATAACTGGCCTTTTAAGTAAAGGTAATGTTTTCGGTTTGGAATATTGCATGACCCTAATCTATGCTGGATATCAATCGAATTGAACGAAAACACTAAAAGCAATGCTTCAAAGAACTGTAAGTGATGTATCTTTTTCAAAAATCGCATTAAATTGATGCTTTACGTCTTTTGACTGCATATATTTCAAGTACCAAACCTTTTTCATACTACTGTTGTGGCGCCTCTGGATTTGAATTTTCACTGGAAAAATAATCCTTTTCATGATTAAAAACAATTCAAATCGGCGAATTTAAATGTCCGTTTGATTGTTCCACCCTGTCCCACTATGTGTTGGGCGAAAAGGTAAACTCTCGCTCGTTGCATGAGCCGAAGCGGACCGCGGTCTACGCACCGACGGGCACACGAAAAAGCAAAAAGAACAACTAAAAAAAAAAGGCAGCCAGCATCCGCGGGGTGGCGAAAACCGGATTCTGCATACCCAACTTGAGAAGTGGTTTTTATGTCTTTTTTTTGCTAGCTACGTTTTGTGTTTTGTTTTAATTTATTTTCGTTCTTCTGTCTACCAGTTTGCAGTCACTTTTCCTTCTCGTTCTCTTTCTCTGGCTCGTTCTTCCTTTGAGTTCATTTTCAGCTTTTTGACAGTCAGTCATAAAATGCAATTCTACCCCACCCCGGGTGTATCCGTTTACCCCTCCCCTTTTGGGGGGACGTGAAGAGAGAAAAGAATTCTGCATGACTAAAACGAGCAACGTGCCAAGATGTGTTTTTTGCCACAAATACAGTTCGCTTTCTTCACAGCAGCTTTAAGAGATGTAGAGAATTTTAATATACGTCCTACACCACCGGCCAAAAGGCAAAAGGCTAAAGCGAAGCGATACGGCACACGAAAGGTGAAGGTAGAAAAACAAACCACCAACAAACACATCACCGCATTGCAACAAAGTTCAGGGAATTTCGCGCGGACACGGGAAACAAAAACCAAAAATAACAACGCCAGAAATATCCTACCTCCCAAATCGGAGCGGAAACAATGTGAATAAATATTCTAATCGACGCAGCAGTTTTGCAACATTGTGCGCGAAAATAAAATCCATTCTGGCGGGGTTTGAATGGAAGCCTTAGAAGAAAAGGGTAAAATGGACAGAATCTGGCTCTTGTTCTGGTCGCGGAAGCAGTTCAAGGTTGCAAGGATCTCGTCCTCGTATCAGATTCCTAAGGAACTTCGCGAGAAGAAAACAAATTCTCTAACCAGGAACGTGGACGAAACGGTGCAACGATAAAAAGCTAACCAAAAGTATTAAAGCAAAAACAAAAAAGGAGTTGCTTAACCCTCTGCACGTTTAATCTTTCGTTTGTTTTATGTCCCGTTTGAACTTTTGCTTTTCGGCCGACTGCTTCTGGCGCAAGAAGGTTAATGCGGTGCAATTTTGGCATTTTTCGAATAACATCTCGATCTCGAATGTGTGAAAGAAATAAAGAAAGAAGAACATAAATTTACAACAGTTATGCTACGAAACGATTTAAAAACTAAACTGGCTGAAGTGACAGACGATTGAAGATAAATCTTTCCACAAATAACATTAATAAGTGACTTTTGGAGTGGCTCACAGATGAAAAAAAAGCACGGCCTTGGAAATACGCTCGTTCTACCTGACGACAGAACCCTAATGGCCTCCATTTCGCAGACCCAAAGATCACACCACGGTTCGATGTTGCTTCCACGTTCCTCGAAGGTTAGTTACAAACGAACCGCGAGAGGTAAAAGCTGTGGAAAATGCGAGCGGAAAAAAACGGAACGAAAAACCCAACGAATCCCCCCCTCAGACCCAGACGTTGACCCGTCTCCTCCGGCGCAGGGTTTATGTTTTTCTGCGACACGACGGTCGAGGTGAGGCTCAATTTTGCCCTGGATTTTGCAGCAAACTACTTCGCCTTCGCCGACGAAACGGCGCGATCTTGTGCTTCGATCTTCAAGGTTCGTCGTCGCCATTTTATCCGCCAGTTTCCTGCCGCATCATCTAAAACGACACCAGAAACGCCGTGCCCGTTTCTAACCTTAGCGTCGGATGAAACTGCAGCACCTCGCATTTTCTTTTCTCCTATAAGCGAGCGTTAAATCAAACGGATTGTCGTCGAAATGGCAGCAATAAGTGAGCGGAGGGAAAAAGGTTTAATCAGTCGGCAAGTAAGGTGAGGATGCCGGATGTGCCCGGATGACGCGCGGAAAATTAATTTATGAGATTTCAATTAAATGATGGAACGATGCCGCTGGCTAATGGGAGAAAAAAAGAAAGTGATGGGAAAAGAGGATTTTCTGTAGTGATGGAGGAAAAAGTTAAGAACAGTATGAAAGCGACATTGCGAAATTCACAATAACCTCCGACTTACATAAGTGTTTTAATGGAAAGTGGCTTTGAAAGAGATTTTCCTTTATTCACAAATTTAAACATTGAAATAAAAAGAAACAATCCAATATCTGTTATATTTCGTTATCAAACTCAGGCTTATAGGTTTATTTTTGCTTGTTTGAAGATGAGTTTTTCCAATTTTAATTTTTTTTTTTGTATCTTTCAATCCCTTTTTCTTTTTTTTCTATCGAAAGGAATAAGTTTTTACCTCATTTTTGAGTTCATGGGGCAAATTGATCCGACTGAAATATTGACTGATTTTAAAAACAAAATTAACTAAGAGAATGTTAGTGTAAACGTGTTTTACAGATCCTTGTAAAATTTCAATGCTGTGCAGAGATTATTTTAATTATTTAATGTTGTTATTTTACGAATGAAAGAAAAAAATCATTCAACGAAAAAAGAGAAAGAATAGCGAAATTTGAGGAGTGTGCAACAAGAGGCAAGTGAGCCACTCGCAAAAATTGTTTAACGGACAAATGGGTATGTATAAAAGTGTACACCTTTTACTAGTGTGTCAAAGCTACTTAAAATAGTCCACTTTTCACATGTTTTAATTTCTAATTAATTCCTCAGAATAATTAACTGTGTTTTAAAATCTTTCATGCTTAAAACTTTTAAAAGACTTTTAAATAATTACTAATTTGGTCCATTTTAACACTTTAATTTAAAAAATACAGCGGTTCAATAGTGAGTGGTGTGGAGTGAAAATCTTGATTTTATTAAATTCACGCCATTTGATCGATTTAACATGCTGACTGCCATGGCTGTTATTTTTGAAAGCCAATTGTCATAAGTTCTAAAAAGGTTTTGTCCCATAATTAAAAGAAAATGTAACATAAAACTATAGTTGTATTAAAAACTTCACCCTTGGGGAGCTAAGCTCTTGCTTGGTCTTCAAAAACTGTCGGTTTAATAAATTTTGTATACAAATTTAATCAAAAACAGATTGGAAGTCAACATATTCACTTGTTTGAAACTTACATAGATTGTTAAGAAATGCAAAATGTAAAACTCGTACGTGTCGCAAGTGGCCATTTTTTTCACGCGCTAAAAGACGAAAACCGAAACCAAAAGTTTGGCTGCCGGAAGTGAGGAACGGAAAATTAGAAGAAGAAAACCACCGGCGAGCAAATTGTACGAGATAAGCCGTGTGATTTCCAGTGCGTTTGCTAATGATCGGTTGCAACTAAGCCGCGGTTGAGGTGGCAAAGCAATGATAGTGGCGTAAGTTAGTTGCCTTTTCTCTTCCCCTCCTATGATTTGTCCACATCCGGCGTGTCTTTCGTTGACCGACAAGGTGATAATTTCTTCGGCCATTGTGCTCGTTTGCGTTTGCGAAACGGAAAAGACATCGGAAGCGAAGCCTTCCACACGCACGCCAAAGCCAACCAAACCTTCCATTTGCCAGCCGAAATTGCGTGCAATCGTGCGCCAGTGAAAGGAGCTAAAAATGGGTACAAAAATCTGTCATAAGCTCGATCCACGTAATTGCTGGACACGAGTGATACTCTGGAAGCGAATCGTATCATCAACCTCGTTTCGTGATCGGTTGGGCGTGGGTTGCCAATGCGAACTCGATAAGCTGATTGACGTTCGTCAAGCGAAGCTCTGGAACGCTCCCTTCTCGTCTCGGAAACAACTATGTAGCAGCCGAAGGAGTGTGAAATGGGGCGGCTCCACAAATCGAAATTATGTATCACCACCACCGGGATCCATAACGGCTGGAACGCGGGCTCCGAAAACGGTGGCGGACGAAATAAGCAAGCGTTAAGGAGCGCCGAATAAAAACACCTACCGAATCAATTTCGATTCGATTTCGAACGGTTTTGACGAACGAAGTGGAACAATGACATTCCACGCCGGCTCGGATGGGGTTCGTTAGCGAAGCCGCGCTTTTTGGGGCGTTTCGTTCAATAAATCCGAGACAAAGGAAACATCTTGCAAGTGGAAGGGGTGAGGTAGGACGAAGGTGTGAAATATTCCAATTAATTGCGCTCATATAAAAATATGCGCCGAATTAAGCGCCCGAGGGTTCCGTGACGCGTGATGATTCCCGGGAGAAGAGAATAATAATTTCCCCCCATATGAACGCCAGAAGTTTTCTCCACGAAGCTCGAAAAATTTCTTGTTCTTCGAAAGCTCACGGAAAAAAAAAACTGGAACCAATCGTGCAGTTACGCCCTGTTACCGTGGTGTAGGAATGAGAACCTTCAAATGGTAACATTTTACCTCCACTTTGGTGCCCCCGGCGTGCTAATTGGAAACGAAAGACTTCGACCGCCGAATCCGAAGCGACGAACCCGACGTTTAATGATGCAATGGCATGTTGTTGGTGGAGGAGCGACGCCCCGAAACTCTGGTGGCGTGCACCATATTGGTGAAATGACAAACGACGGTCTAGGGTTCCCTTACCCCCCCCCCCTCCCCTCTTTCATCCTTCCAACTTACTTCCAAGGGGGAAGAAAAACGAAAGTAACCGCGGCAACGATGTAATGAAGCGGTGGATGCCGTCCCCGTCCTCGTTAGATGGGCCACCGAGGGAGGGGTGCGAGGTGGAGCGGCGGTGTGTGCGCACACATCACATCGCAGCATCAATTTCGTTCGTCGCCATCGCCATCGTCGTCGTCGAATCATAGCCCGTCTAATGATGACAGATTTATTATTCCGACCAGTTTTTGGACCTTTCTTGTGCGTTTCATTGACTCCCCACCGACCCCCTCGTGGCTCTCCTTTCGTAACATGTCGTTTTGTTTTCGGGTGAGGGGGGGGGGGGAAAAAGCGAAAGAAAAATGGCCAGAATTAGCGCAGCCCACTTTACCCTTTTACGCACCGGTGCGTGTGTGACACATGTGTGTGTGTGTGTGAGAGAGAGAGCACGTACACGGGTGCCACGGTTACGTCACGCGAGCTTAGGCTAGTCGAACACAGTGACACCTTTGCTGTGCCGTTTAGACGGTAATATTATTTATCTCCCTTTTCATCGAATGTGAACTTCATTTTTAAGCTATCTTACTCGAATTGTTTTCTACGGTTTTTAGTTCTATTGCAAAATCTCCTCGCAAAAAAGGGAAAGCAGAGAAAGTATAAGAAATATATTCAAACACACACACACACTCACTGAGGAAGGAAAGTAGCGACAAAGGGTTTTCCGTGAGCCTTTTTTCGGCCGCCTTTCTTTCGTTTTCACAATCGATCGATGTTCGATAGATATTTGAAACAAGATGCCTACCAGCAGGGCGGCACTCCCACATACCCTCCCCCACCACCACCACTACCCGGAAAGTGCATCTCCTCCAGCTGTGCGTAACGTGATATGTGGTCCGATCTCGCGAGAGCTTACACCATCACAATGGGGGCCCGAGATTTCGGCCGAGATCGATGTTATTTTTCCTCTCTCTTTTCCATTTTCCTTTTACTTAGTTGTGTTCGAAATTACTTTAGTTAGACTTTTTTACTTCCCCAAGCATCGGCACGTTTTGCTGCACAACAGGAGTAGGTTTGTTCGTGCGTAGCTAACTCAACTCGTGCTGTTAGACACGCAAAAGGAGGAAAAAATAATGCACAGAAACGATTGAATAGATTAAATAAAAAAAGACAAAATAAAAAAAATTAACAGAGAAGAAAAAAGAAGGTGAAAATAACACCTGGGATCGAAAAAAGAACATCAAAACAAAGTAGTGTAACAAACTGTAACAAAAACGAGCAAGTTGTAAGCAGTATGTGATGGAACACTTTGTATTTCAAGCATTTTTGGAATATTTAAACAATCAGTTTTGATAAAATTTTAAAATGAAACGACCAATGAGTCTTGCTTTTAAACAAACAACTAAGCTTCCCAAAGTATAAATTTAAACATTTATCATAATTTACCACTCCATTAGTGCAATAATATATCGATTTTATGGCAAGAACACAATTTTCTGATCCCACGTATTTAGTTCAGTTTTTTTTGGAACAATATTTTTCAATAAAATTAGTTTTTAGTTTTTTTAATTCGACGGTTTTAGCAAACCAAGCAAAGACATAGCTTGCCAAATGATATGTTTATAATAACTGTGGCTTACTTCTATATCAAAGTAAAGGGCTGGCCATTAAGATTACCACTGTTTTACAATTGACGGGAAATATACCAGATATATTGAAAAAAACTGGTGCAAACGAAACTGCAAACTTACTTTAAGAGAAACTGAGCAAAACCAGATGGTTGTTCTTTTCGAAATCCAAACCGATTCCACTTTTACTTTCTGGCCCCATGGCGTGCGAGGCATGCTCCGACAAACAACTTCACCGCGGTGAACTAATCAACGGTGAAAATGAAAGACGCACGAATCTAGCGGAACACATGTTTTTTTGGTGGTGCGTGACTGGAAATGAACCCCGAAACCGACGTGCCGAAGAGTTGTTTCCGTTCGGTCTGGTAAATATTGTTGAAGCACAGAATAACAAACTTTCTAGCGTAATGACCACGATAATTGTAACAAGAAAATACAGAAAACCCCGACTGCAGTCAACTCAAAACAACTCCTTGGCCTTTGGTAATCCGTCACGATAAAGAATCTTTAAGCGATGATTGATATCAGAATGAAATTGCCACAAAACACCTTCGAAATGACAAGGAAAGTCTCAAAATTGTATTTCTACTCTTGTATTTCTATTGATTTAGTTTATTTATACGTCTTTAACACGTTGAACAGCCCGTTTGGCGGGTGACAGTAAAAATTTTTATAAGTCCTCTACAATAATGTAATATATCCTTTGAAAAAATCGATGACGAAAGATAATGGTTAAACCATAGAAAAGAAAATAGAAAAGAACATTAGAACTATTTTTGTACAAATTGATGGGAAAAAATATCTTGATGAAAATCTGAAGTAGCTCCTCAAACGTAAATAAACAGCTACGCGTTATCCCACAAAACTATAATACAAGTTAAATTAGAAATGAATCTCTCTCTCTCTCTCTCTGAAGGAAACAATCGTAGATTTTTGGCGAAGAAACTTGATAAAGAATCAACTGAAGCACCTCAAAGTAGCCAACGTGAAAGTCAAGTGGAAAACAATCAAGGAGCTCAATGCATAAGCACAATAGGTTTAATTAAGATTGAATCAACGTCGGTCCTTTTCTTATTTTAACAGTTAATACAGTAAAGAAGGATAGCGGGATTGCTTTTTCGGGTGCCTTCGTATAAATTTTCGTATTTTTGAATCGTGCTTCTAAATAATTAACTACTTCATTTTGTTTATTTTTCAGTACTGAAAAAGTCAACTACCCTTTGGCATGTGACAAAAGACTAACACAACCATGCCAAGGGTGGTTTTCCGAACCGGAAAAGAAAAGTGAAACATTCCAAACCTCCGACGGTTGGCGTCTGGAAAAGAAACGGTTCAATCTTCGCCCATCGTTCCCTTTCCGCTTCCCATCAATTACGGAAAATCAATTGCGTGAACAAATGAGCGGGCCTATCGTCACCCTTCCGTTCCACCCACCACCCCCCAGGGGGGCGTGTTGAAAGAAAAACCGCAAAAAGCGGCGTCGAACGCGCGCGCCTTCAGCTTTCAATTGAATTAATCCGATTAGATGCGCGACTTCGGGTCGCGCGCGAAGAAAAAGCGGATGAAAAAGTTCCTCAGTGAGGGTGGTGAAGGTTGTAGAGGGTGGAAGGGGGAGGTGGTGGAACAAGACAAAAGGGAAGGAGGGAAAAAATAGCACCGATTTGCGGTTTTTGCGGCACTATTGACAGAATGGAAATTTTGCTAGCTGTTTTTCCCTTTTCACCACGACCCTTTCCCCCTTTTCTTTTACATTCCCAACATCATTCCACAGCTTCTTGTCACCCCCCTTCTTGTCACCTTCCAACCTCCCCATCGGCGAACTATTTCTCGCACTCCCTCCAGGGATCGGTTTTCATAATTACTCACCCCCTTTGGTCTCCACCACCCAATTACCCTTCAGACACTAGTTTTCCCCGGAAACGAAAATGAAATTGATTGCATTTCGCCCTCCCACCGCACCCCGTTCTGCCCCTCTCCAGCACAGCATCGGCCCGGCATTTCGTCATGGAAAGTACGACGAAAAAATCAAGGCAAACTTCATTTAACTTTTTCCGAACCACCCTCGAACTCCCCCCCGCAACCAACAGTCACGAATTTTCCAACCAAAGACGCGCGCGAGTTTGGCATTTGCGGAGTTTCGCTTTTCTTTTCCGATTTTTGTTCCGTTTTTTTGCTTCCTGTCGCATTTTCAAAAATCAATCCCATCGACGAGGTAAAAAAACACGCGGAAAGATTAGCTTTCAAAGCGGAGGAAAAACGTGATCGGTTCATTTTGCAGTTTCGGTTTAGTTTTCATCTTACTTTCTGCGATCTTTCCGCGTCGCTAAATAATTGGATAATTTTTCATAGTTTTTCACCACCGAGCATTTATTCATTTCAATCTTCTTTCCTTCCCTCCGTTTTCCGAGCTTTCCTCGTTGACTGCATAAACGGCCATTTAACCATTGCGATCGGATGAACACTTTCCCCTTCCCCCCCCCACCTTCCCTTCCCCACCGAAGGAGCGGTAATTCGATTGCTCAATTAATGAAGCGAATAATCGCCTTCCACCTCGCCAGTACGTTTCAATCCGATCCGAGCGATTTGTTTTCTTTTCTGCACATTATAGCTTCCTCTCTCCTTCCCATTCGTGGGTTTATGGTCGGTATATAAGTGGATAATGGCCGGCACACGCACCCGGGCAAATGTCTTTTTTTGTTTGCGGTGCCGATCGAAGGAGAATCAAAATCCCATACCGATCGCATGCCCAGGCACTCGATACCGAAATCGATGAAAACGATCCATATTAAATTTGAAAACAACAGCTTGTTTTCCACTTGAAAATATTTACTACGGAAAATGGGAGCGAAAAAAAGGAGCAGCTAAGAATTCGCACGCAAAACCACTGTGTGTCCTTGAGTTCCAGGAAAAAACCAAACAAAACAAAAAGAAACATGGAGAAAACTTGTTCTTTTGGAGAGAACTGAAAAAGGGAAGAATAAATCAAAAGGAAATTCAAAAACAAAAAGGAAAGCGTGAAATAAAAATAAAACGAGTTGCAAGGTAAGGGAGAACCGAAGGACGAAAGCGAAAATGTCAGACAGGTTTCTGCCAAGGAAAGCTGTTTCACGATGCAATTTTTATAACTCTGGCCACGGGAAGCCACAGGAAATTGTCAATCAATCACGGCGTGCTTCTTTGCTGCGTTTCGGTGTGTATGTGTGCGTGCAAATGTGTTTATTTAAAGAAAACTTTGCTTATTCTTAAACAGGCAGCAGCTTCTTCACCTTTTAAGCACATGCAGACTAATTTGCTGCGAGTTGCAGCAACTCTTCATCATTTCACCTCCCTCCCTTTCCCTCGTATCCATTCCTTCGCACCCCCTGTGGGAGCTTTTGTTTCTAACTTCAAGCTGTTTTCCCCCCATCTTGATCTTATCTTCGCAAGCAGCGCAAAGTGGAGTTTCAAATTCCCTTTGCGCGTAAGTGCCATGTTAAATGAAACACTTCGACTTCGTTACGCAAGTGCACCGCTTTTGGAGTCGACATTGTAAAAGGGTAACGCGCGTATGTGTGTGAAGAAACGAAAGGACGCCCGGGAGAAAGCCGTTCGGGGCAGATGTAGCTCAAGATGGTACGGGCCTTTAATGAGCCACTTCTTCCTGGTGACCAACCGGGGGGGAAAATGGAGGTAGTGATGGTGGTGGTAGTTCGGGCTGGTTGGCATGCCCAAATGCGCGCCAGCGTCATCTGTCCATCGCGTGGTCTCGAACTGCGAACTGCGAGGCGGAAACCGGTAGTGTCCAGCGCCGTTTCGCGGCTTAAGGCTTGCGCAATGTCCAATGTCTGTCCACCACAAAGGGAAAAGGGAGAGGAAAAGAGGAGGAGGAGGGAGGGGGGATACTGTTGCAGATCGGATCGTGCTCCTCGCTCGAGACTCGAGCGTGAAGGAAGAAACTTTCACGCTGTCAGAGTCGAACCGAAGACAGACAGACGAGCGGACTCCATCACTCACGATTTTTTGGGGCCATTCTCATGGGGGTTTCCGTACCCCTGTCACCTGTCTCTTCGCCTCCTCTTTCCTCCTTCTTTGTGGTTTAACTCAGTTCGTCACGAGTGCGGGCAAAGGATGATGCTCGATTCCAGTTCAGTATCTTCCCAACTTTATTTTAAAATAAAAAAATAGGTAAAACGCTCTCCGTCCTTTCATCGAAACCTGGTGGTGAAAGATGGCGTACGAAAGCGCTATTAAATATGAAACAGATCTTACTCACGCCAAGCGACGAACCCCTCTTCCGATGCACTTTTCTGTTTGCCGTAAATCATCATTGGCATTCCAGAAAACCATCCAACTTCACCAAACGAAAACTGCAACATTCCCTTTCCCACACACACACGCATTCGACCCACGTGATACTTCGTGGATTGGCGTGGGTGTGAAATCGTGGGCAATCGCAAATCCTGAGCGACTTACAAAGTATTACAAAGCAAAGCGACTTACTTACGAAACGAAAAGAGTTGAAAAAAGTATCTTTATTACTGATTGGAGCGGAAAATTCGTTCCAAGTTAGTTTGATTATGTCGTAGAAAGTCAAGTGTTATTCCAAGTTAATATTATTAATCGATACAAGAAATAAACTGAAGCTTCAAATAAAATTAAGATTATTTTCATCTTATTATTCCTACTGGAATGGATAATGAAGTTCCAAATGGGGAATAATGAACCGTATGTTCGCGAGAACACCTGTATAATAGTCCATTTTAAAACAACTTCCCATTTGTAGAATGTTTTGCATTTTTTTCTTCTAAACGTTATCAAGTTTGTCTCAAAAACAAAGTATATTCATATTTGGTTTGTTTTGTTTTTACAAAGTGGTACAATATTATAGTGAAATAATTATAAAATCATTACAAAGAGCAAAACTTTATCTTTTTAATGCGATTCGAAGTTAAAAAGAATTGCAGAAAGAAGAAAACTACAAGATGTTTAGAATAACTGTGCCAAGCTTATCACTGTACAAATGTTTTGCAAGAAGTATTATTTGAAAAAAATAACTAGATGTTTCACATGGGTCATTCATCAAATTTGTTTAATCTTAAAGAAATTAATCAATTTTCCGCTGTTTTCACAAAGAATGACTCTGTTCGGTTTGTTTATCAATTAATTTTTAATTCTAAGATTTAGTTTACTTTGTAAACTTGGTTTCATTTTCACTTTCACTGTTTGTTGTAAAGTTCTTTTTAGTGTTATTTGTTATATTTAAAAATTAATTTAATTTTTTTAAGTATCTGCAAAAAGTTCTTTTTTGTGAAAGTTCGAAATTCGTACATGGCACTTCAATAACAATACCAAACAACAATACACATTTTTCTTTTGGTTATTGAAATATTTGCATGTGGAAAGGAAAAGAAAGGAAAGCGAGTAAGAGAAGTGAAGCCAGCTTTAGTGGATGTTCATATTTGGTGGATTTTGACACTCCAAACTCCTACAATGCGATGAACAAAATCAGTTTGCAAAGACCCATCTCGGATATCTTTACAAAAAGACACCCGTACAAGAAGGCAAACAAATCTGCCTCGAAAATGTGACCATATGGTGTGCGTCTTCCGCAACATCCACGTTAAAAAAAAAAAACCCCTCGAGCATTATTAACGAGTGTTATTTTTTGTTTCTTATTTTCCTCCACCTCCAATGGTTTCCGCCCGAAAGGACGGTTGGACGGTTTTCTGGACGAACCCGCTGCCGTCCGAGATTGTGTCTCGAGAGAGTACTTGCTGCGAGACGGGTTGTGGTTGAGGTTTTTTCCTTCTTCAGTTGGTTGTTGCAGGTTTGTTTTTTTCTCCTTCGTATTCTTCATCCATCCGTCCGTCCTTCGATTTCGTTTCAAAATGAGAACCGAAACGCACCGCGAGTCAATCTTTTCGGCCGGCCCCGCGTGTCGTGAGGGGGCACGTTCGAAGCCAGGATATATTGTTTTCGGTTACGACCCTGTGCATGCGCATGTATGCACATAAAAACATTTAAAAAAATATATATAAAAATAAACAATCCAAGACTCGGACGGGTAACGCCTTCGGAACGGAAAAAAAGACACGGAGACAAATTAAAAGGCAGCCCAATTGGGAAAAAACCCACAGACACACACACACACACATATACGAACCCCAAGGGACGATGGTGGATGTGTACATACGTGATGCTTTTTTGCATATGATGGCAGGCGTTTTCTGCAGACAGATCAGCGAAACGATCGAGGCGGGAATATGGCAACAAATGAATCGGATCGTAACTCGCCGCTACAAAAAAGGGTTGAGATGACAAAACTCACTCGCATATGAATAGATGCCACATGATTCAGCTCGTAACTGGTGCAGGGAAGCGCGAGAGGAAAAGGTAGAGTGCAGCATGCAATATATACACTCACACACATAATGCGGCTTTCTGCCGCGAAGAACCGTGTGCTCATAAAAGGTAAATCTTGTGAGAGAGAACGCGGTGGGGAAGCCTCGTTTACGTTTCGTGTGGCGATCCCGGGAGACGAATTGCTAACAAATTTACCCCGAAGCATTGAACGGCCCGCCGCTGCAACGGCTGCTGCTGCTCCGAAGGTTGTCCGGGTTGCCAGAAAAGGACCTGCCTGGTGCGGTGGCCGCGCCTCGAGGGATTTTCGAGCATCATGGGGGCGGCCGGGGTGGGTTTGAAGTGAAGAAACCGAAGCCCAGCGCCATAAAAGCCCCCGCACGAACGCTGCTCTCCAGAGAATTTTAAAAGTAAACACGACACTCTGCAAACCGCGACCTCTGGAGGCTCGTTTTACAAGGGTGCTCCGAGGGGAGGGAGGGGGGTGGAGCGAAACGGAAACGGAGTGGGAGGGAGATGGAAACCGACCATCTTGCGTCTTGGGCCAAAAACGCAACCAAACCCTGCCGTTTTCGCCCATTTCGCCAACCTCTTTCTTGGGTGATTTAACTGAAACTTTTTTTCACAATGGGCTGCTCAAGGGATGAAAGTCGGGGAACCAAAAAAGTCTAAAAATATAGTGCAATGTTTTTGAAACGCTTCGACCATTCTTGCTAATTTCTACCTGTTGTGTTTTGGTACGATTTTCGTGATCAAAGAATTTCACTTACTTTTAATGCTACGAAGCTATCGTTTTTCTGCTAAACTTTTTTCGAGCATTTTTTAGTACAATATTTATCGATGAATTTTTTTACAAAACTTATTTTACCAATGGTTTTAGAAAACCAAGCAAACACGAAGGATACATTTTTGTTATAACTATATCCTACTTGAATATTAATGCACACCTATGTCAGTCGCAAAATGGATGACGTAGCAGCCAACGTGTCAAACTATAGAAAGTATGAAGAATCGTAGCTGGAAAATGCTACAAATTAAGTTATTAAAAAGAAAAAGTTATGAAATGTTTTGTTAGCAAGACTAGCAGAAAGAAAACGTTTTTAAATGTATTTTTTACCTCCCAAGGCACTAGGCGTCTCCATCGTGAATAATGATTGCTTGTATTAGCCACCAATTTCAACTATTTATACAATTTCACATTAATTTTCTACTGTTTCGTATGCAATTCAACTCGTACACTACAAAATATTTTTTTAATTTATTTTGTTTGAGTTACTTCTTAACACGTTGACTGCCAAGCGTTTTTAAAGCGTTTTTTAGTACAGTCAATTTTCATAAAATTTGGTTATAAAACAAATGCCAAGATTTGTTTTGAAACCTTTACAAAATAGACTAAGCTTCCTTATGGCTTATTTTTAACAAATATTACAACCTACCTCTATATTAGTGCCACATAGTGGCTGACGCGGCAGTCAACGTGTTAACTATCACGTTCTTATCATATTCCAGAATGATTAAATTTCTTATCAGTCAATAGCAATAAAGGACTTTTTTCCAGGATATAAAGTACAACATTCAAGGTAAACGTACATCTGAGAAGAAGCAACGTTTTATCCTCGTACAACAGTTTACCATTTCCGCTTCAGACTTTTAAACCCTGATTAAATGGCCATAATTAAACCTTATTAATGTTTTCTGACGACGCTGAAGACCATATTAATGTGAAACAATTGAAATCTAATTTAATCCCACCATCTCTTCCAAGGCACCCACTGTGCAATCCCCTTTCCCGGAGTTGGAAATAAATAGAAAAGTGCTACCGCGCTGTCCGGGATTCGATCGAGGGTCGCTTCCAGATGGCCTCGAGACGAATAATAATCCGCGTCAAATACCAAAAACCCCTCTCCGCCGGATCGAATCGGTAAACACGCGCGCGCGCGCACTCTTCCTCCCCCTTTCCTATTTCCACTCCCCCCATTCCGGAACTTCACTCGTCAAATGTTGGCCCGAAAAAATCACAAGTTAGTTAAATCATGCTGCTTCTGTGACAACGACGAAATAGGAAGAGGTACGCGAAGGTACGCTTAATCAAGCGACATAACGAGCCGGGTTTACCGTTACGCTGCCCGGGGTGTGGGGGGGAGGGGGAGGCTAAATAGTCGCACACAGAATGAAAACATACGTTGACCTCCCAACGTTGGATGGACGCCCGTTTCAGTTTACTCTAATCCAAAATTCTTCATCTTAAAGAGGGGATGGAGGAAATTAACTGGGGGTTTCCTATAAAGGATGACGCGGCGGTGAGATGCCGTCTCGTCCGAAGGGAAGGAACGGAAAGAAATAAAGAAAAGAAAGAAAGGTAAAGAGCTGCACACAAAAGGGCTAGAAGAGCAGCGAGGGTAAAAGGGGTGGATGGGGGTGGGTGAAAAAGAACGCCCCTATACACCGATCGCCGACGGGCGGAAAATATGACACCAGGAACCACGTGTGGAGAGAGAGAGAGAGAAAGAAAAAAGGTTCGTCGCTTGCGCTACTCGTTGAAGTCATTCGTTCCGAGCGTTTCGCTACGGGGCTGAGAATTCCGCACAACGCAGCAATGTGAAGATGCGGTGGCGTGTTTCATTTTTCCTCCTTTCTCCTCCGCACCACCCCTTCCCCCACGAACCCCTTTTGTCGACCCCTTTCCAGGTTCCTGCCACCGTTCTATTCTTGGCGCAGCGAACGTGGTTTAGTGTTGCTGCGATACGAAATTAGTGGCGCACTTTCTGGGAGTTTGGAGAAAGAGAGGGGGAGGGAGCCGATTAGGGCAGGTCGATGAAAAGGGGCGGCTTGGACCACGCCAGCCCGATTAGCCCGGGCGGGGAAAAAAACGTGCCCGTCTTCGATCGGTTACAGTTCCCCCCCGCTCCCTCCCTCCGAATGACCCGGTCGTGAGCAACCCATAACTCCACCCACCCCGGCCTCCCCTCCTCCTAACTAACAATGGTTCCGGGGCCGATCGCAGCCCTA
>KE525342.1:2061339-2096709 GCA_000441895.2 Anopheles sinensis
TAGTATGTAGCCCAATAAATCCCATTTGTATGGCTTAAGCTCCAGGCTTATTTCTAATGAAAGTTTTAAAGAAGGGAAAACAAAGTTTTATCTTCCAACACGTTTTGCTTTGATGTTGAATGGTTCAAACATATTGTTTGATTACATTGGTCAGCTGATGGATAAACATATAAAAGTTTTGTTTTCTTTTTCACCAGTTGTATTAACGCATTAGGAACAAAAAACAGATTTTTTCCATCAATCCGTACCCTTTTTGTATCTATTTAAATTCTTCTCATTTGAGTGGGAACCTAAAAATTTTTAAAGTTATTTTTTCTAGTTGTATTTTATCTTTTTTTATCTATTTGAGATGTTTTAGGAAAATTCACGCTCTTCTTAAAATTTTGCATGTTTTTATCCTTTCTGTGTTGTCATATCTTTGACAAATTACCGTTTCCAGTCTTTTCATTCATTCAAAGAGCATTCTTTTTATTTTTTAATGTTATGTATTTATCAATTTCTGTTCGTTACTTGTATTTGACATTGTTTCTTATTTTATATTATTTTGTTCTTTTCTTTTGTTTTTTGTTTCTAAATAACGTTTAGTAAAAACCTTCTTACATCTTTTTGGTCGATTTTGGTTTGCAAACTCTCTTTAGAATCAGAGTTTGCCGGCCTGGGTTGACCTATCGGAACTTGCCGTAGGAGTTGCCGACTCTGTGCCAATCTTTGGGCGTTATCCTAGCATTAAGTGAGAAGGAACCGCGGGAAAGGAAGCGTGCAACGCGGCGCGGTACTAAAAAAAGGGTGTTCAGAACGAGCTGCAGGCTCTTCGGAGCGACGACTTCCCGTTCGCTTGGCCGCCGGGGATCACTCGGCAAGCACCTACTGAAGGTGGTGGGTAATCTTCCACCGAGGGGACGCAAAAGGGGGCAATGATTTATATCAACGCCAGACACGCCAAGCAGTGCCGATCGTAGGCCAACATCGTAGGGCCCTCGGTTGCGTCGAAAGGTGCTGCGAAAGCGAACCGACGGCGGAGAACGCCGTTGAGCAATCTTGATGAAGATGAACATCTCTTGCAACATGGTTCGACGGTGGAAACCTACCGAAGAGGATCGATGTGCAAGGGGCACGATGGTATAGAACCACCCCATCGGAGGGTTTTGTCAGTTCAGCTTGCTTTCGACGCTTTAGCATGTCCGATTGGTGGAGTAACACCATCGATATTTGGAACGCTGCGAGATTAATGGGGTTGCGGGGCGCGCGAAGGGGGATGATGATGATTTATAGGGCGAAATTAAAGCGTTTTGGCAAGAAGCGTCGCCCTTTTCGGTTGGAAAAACGCCAAATCGCGCCTGGCCGGGTCGGGAAAACGTCGCTGCGACGCGCTGAAGAATTATCGTCTGTTCGTGATCGATTCCGAAAAGGGTTGCACCGTTGAACTTATCGATCGTTTCTTCGCTTCGGTTTTGCCTCTCTCGCTCTTTGTTTTCTTCTCTTCTTTATCCTTTTTACCCTTGACTCAAACAAACACGGATACATAGTGAAAGATTTTTAGATTTAATATATTTGTAGACTTTATCTTCCCTTTTGAGGTTCTCATGGTAGGGCAATAAACACACAGACACAAGATTAAAAGATGTGGAGAAGAGATATGAGTCTTCCAGAAAGAAGTTAACATTTAAAATAGACTACAGAAATTGTGGTTTTTTTTCAAGAATAATTGATGGTTGGCAAAATAAGATGTAATCTAATCTTAGAAAATCCACACATGCAAGAGAAAAATTGTATCAATGAATATCTATTTTCGGAGTGAAGAAAAATGCTCTTAGCAAAGAACAATTTTTATACATTTGTGCACAGATTTAATAAATTTTCTATCCAAGTTTTTCTCGAGGTTTTGTGAAAGAAAAGCTATCTCTCACGACCTCGGGTGGAAAATCGACTTGAACCTCCCAATGCAACGACGGCAGACATCGGGCAGTCGTTCAGAAAAGGAAACGCACGTCCCGAAACTGGGTTAACGGATCGAAGATCGGCACGTTGTTGACTTTTCTTGCTCATTTTTTCGCTATGTTCGGTCCCTAGTTTTTCCTCCCCATTACCCTCTTTCGTTCATGGGTACGATTTTCTTACCGGTATGATATTTTACTTCTACCACCTTAATTCAATTTAATCCCACCGCCTTGCTTCCCCGGGAAAACGGAACGAATATGGAATTATTTGTACATAAAATAAAGTAAAAAACCACCATGCCCCAGTGACAGGAAGTTGCTGATGTTCCGGGGGAGCGAAAAAGAAGCCACGGCAACGAAGAAGCTGCCCTAATGTGCAACCGGGCGAGTTATGGTGACTTACATCGAAACGGACTCGCTGGAATGCCTTTTTCTTGATCGTTTTCGCTTTACTTTCATGTTCCTGTATTAAATCAAGAAGCGGCACCGGGAACCGGGAAGATCACACACTGGGTTCGCTTCGAGCTGCTGTGAGCACAGTGTGCCAAGCACCGGAGAAAATTTGATTTAAAAATAAATAAAATAAAATATCGAAATGGAGGATAATTCCGACCATATTTAAGGATTGAAACAGAATAGGAAATACTTTTTACAAAATAAATAATCATAAAATATTCTTACTTTACAAACGGGAGAATTTTTTTACAATATTGAGTTGATCCGATATTTACACATTAAATTAACTTATTACGTTGTCAAAGTTTTAAATTAATGTATTGCATAACAAAGCAAATACATTTTACCTTCGGAAGCTGTTTGAATCGTTTTGCGGTTGGATTTAATTAATTTTGCTTTTATAAAGAAGGCATGGAGTCGACTGAGCAACGACGTGCAGTGCAGAAACTCCGATCGCTCTCGATGCGGCGGTCAAGTAAACTAATGCCAACCGGGCGCGCTTACGGCGCAGACACATAACCGGCAAAGAGCATAACTTCCGCGGACACAATAATTTATGGCACACCGAAGAGACGCGAAGCAAAGAGGATGGAGCAAACGTAGATATAACTGTAATATTCTGCTCTTGCTCTTGCTGGTCCTATATCGCATCCCGCAAAAGGGCATCCCGCGACCACCGTGGGTTTCGTCGGTTCGGTTCGTTTGCTTCCCTTTTTTGCGTTTTTCGTCCCATGCGATTTGTTCTCCTACTCGCGTTATATATTTTTTCCCTCCCTTACCAGTTTTATTTTGTTTTGCACCCGCGCTCCATCGCCAAAACGATGCTCCTTCTGTCGTTGCCTTCTTTGGGAGATGTTCGCGACGACAAAAGGCCTCGCGGGCGATAAATATACAAAACTACCAAAGCACACTCCAACCATACGCTACACAAAACGGATGGCAGAGGGCGAGTAGATTAAATATAGTCCAACAAATCATCCATCGTTCTCGTCGAAACCTGTGTGAAGTTTCAGCATGACATAATTAACAACTGTGTCTTAATAAAATGGCGATCTTAAAATACAGACGATGCCACTAAATTGTTCCTCGAAAGTAGGTTGACCAAGTTTTGCAAAAGTTCATAGCAGCTTCTGTCTCTTGCTTATAATTAAACTGGCCCAACAATAAACACAAATTAATTTATGTTTTAAAACTAACACAAATAGGCACAAATTGTCATGAATTTTTCACCAATTTTCGAGCATATTTTTGTTAGCGTTTTTCGAATTCCGCACAGAAGTGGTGAATTTGGGGATATAAACTTATTTTTGTAGCTACTAAACGTCACATGTTTTATTTCTGTGTATTTAAAAAAAATTAGTAGGAATCTTTTGATTTTTTAATCTTTTTTCTCTTTTAGTAGGCAGTTTTATGAAATAATGTTTAGTACAAACAATAAACTTCAGTCTTCATGCATTCTAAATATCCAAGTTTTTAGAAAGGAACAAAATTCAAATCAGCAGACAAAACCAGATGATCACGAGACAATAGGTGATGAGTTAGAGACAAACTCAGATGCATTAGAGACAGAAATAAATGCGCTATTTTTAAAGGTAATAAGGAAAACTTGTGTTGACTCTTTTCGCCAATAAAAGCTGGTAGGAAGTTTAAGGGAAAATAACTGTGTCTAATCGTGGACGCTCAGCTCGAAGGGCTCGAATTCCTTTCACAGCTCGAGAGCCCTCAAAAGTTGAAAGTACACTTTCCAAAACCGACGCGCGCGCGTATTTGCATCGCGAGTGAATGGGCAAATGGTTATTCCTTTATTTTTAATTGAAAATAGTTAAACATAAAAGCGCAATATATTACGTGCGAATTAGCTGATAAATAAATGTGCGCCCATGGAATGAAAAGTATTAAAACGCTCATTCGAACAGATCAGCGCGGTCCGGGTCCCTTTTCAGGCCCTTTCCCGTGGTGCCCTTGTTTGGGGCCAGCGCCAGCGATAGTTGGCGAAAGGTGGCTCGCGAAGAAAGCGAGCACCCGAACTCGAAGGGGTTTACCCGAAGGCCGAAGGAAAGGAAGCAAAGGGAAACAAGCACGACCTATCGAACGCGGAAACCATTTCCTTCGCGCGGGGCCACACCTTCGAAAGCCCGCGGTTTGAACAATAAGTGAGTGTATGTTTTGCTCCACCCGCCGGTTTGCCCTTTTCCCGCGCCTTCCCAGGCGATTCCTTCCTCCAAGGACGAAATGCTCAAAAACGTACGAATCGTAGACCCACGTTGTCGGTTCTTGCACATATCTTGGCAACTTTCACTTTCGCAGCATCGCGCGCGGGAACGGGCGGAAAGAAAAGCCCTCCAGGTGGTAGACAGAGAGAGGGAGGGAGGCACGGGGAAGGTTCCTTCGGTAAGGGCAATAAACTCGCCGACGAAACGAAGGAGCGCTGCGGCGCGTCCAAAAACGGCCCCAGACCCGTTGCATAATGAATGCGAAACTCCCTTTTTCCCTCCTTCTCCTCCACCTCACTCGGGTTTTTTTTCTCGCTCGCGTCCCCATCCAGACGTCGACACACATCATGTCCGTAATAAAAATAATAATCATCACCATCGACCGAAACCGGCGTACCGCAAATAAGGGAGAAGGAAAAACACATCGCGAGCGGGAGAAAAATGTACACACAGGAAATGAAGTAACCTCGGCCGCGACAGGACAGGACAGGCCGGGGGAAGTGTGGTGAGACCTGGGGACAGCGGCATTGCTACACTTTCTACACACAACCGGGCGTCACCCGAAGGGAACCGGAGAAAGGTTGGTGATGGTTTTCCTATTTTCGCGACCGATCGGGAAAGGGTTTTGTCGAGCAAAAAGGGTGTTCCAAAAACGGAAACTACTTCAACGAAAGCAGATAAAGTTAAAAAAGGCAAATAGTATTTTGACAAGACATTTAATACACACAAGTTGCTTCATCAAAATATGTCCTAAATTTACTTTGATCTATCGATGGTATGAAAAACGTATAAATAAAACTACATACAAATACGAAAGACAAAAGGTAAACCGACGAGCAACTAATATAACGAAACAAAAAGCTGGCAATTGACTTCATATCAACAAACAAAGCTTCAATTTTGGGAGAAAATTATGCAATTTACAATAATTTAAACACCAATGATAGAGAAATGGAGTACACAAATGTGAAGCAAGTATACTAATTCAAAAAACAAGTAGTGCTAGTTGAAAATAACAACCATCTTCCTTTATCTAACTCTTAAATCAGCTTTACCGAGCATATTATAAAAAACTAACAAACAGAATTAGATTAGTTTAGAAATTAGATAACGAGAGACGAAACACTGTACCGAAAAGCAAAGTCAATTTACCATAGGACACACTGGAATATTTTCTACTAATTTGGGAAAAGATAGAATTTCAAAAGGATAAAGAACACTACGTAAAGTTGGCAAAACTTAAGAGGAAAAGATGATAAAGCGGGTAAAATGAAAAACAACAGACTTAATCTCACTTCCGATGGATCAATTCGAACTAGCCTTATGATTTTCAAGCGAAACTCGTTTATATGAATCTTTAATCTAAGATTCATTCAGATTGATTTATGTATCTTTTGGGATTGAAATTTCAAAACATTGATGAATTTTCTGGAATATTAAAGATCAAACTTTAAAGAATCTTTATATTACTTTTTGGGCTACATTGTGACTTTTTAGGCTTTATTTATCTGTTGGGATTCATCAATCTATCAATACGTGAATCTGGATAGAAATGACCCAACACTACATTCAAACTGAAACTCTCTTAGATTTTTCATATGAATCTTTCGAAGTGATATGTTTGAATAAGAGTGGATATGCCTTATGGATATTTAGGCGAGGTTCATTAATTTGAATCTTTCATCCACGATTTATTCAGATTGATACAAGAATATTTAGGAATTCTTTCACGCTCGTAATCGTTTCAAAGCTGCATGATTCTTTAATTTGCGATGTTAACTTTTCATGGATTTTTTTTTCTTCGCATTTTTGTGACTTTTTGAGCTTGATTTATCTGTTATTTTAACATTATCATGAATCTTTCATTAAATAATTAGTGAATCTCAAATCGAAGCAACAAGGCATTAAAATCCATGACTCAGAATTACCAACCTCTAGGTTAAATTAATTTACAAATCTTATATAATTTATAATCAAGATTCACCATAATTAACAAGTAATTAATTAATCAAATCCATCATGAATTATCATAAAAGGCTACTTAAAATATAAACTACTTTTAGTTTTTAAAAATGCAAACGAACCCCACAATTGCAGAAAAGAGCGTAAGAAAAGTTGTCAACCAGCGTAGAGTTTTTCCTTGACTTTGTTCATTATTATTTCTTCACATAAAAACCCGCACCCGTTTCCGGCGACGGCGGAGTGTTTTTCAGCTGCCAAAAAGAGCTCCAAGTAAAAAAACCAGACTCCGCTCATGGGGTTTGGTCGGAAAAAAGAGACCAATCCAATCGAACTCAGCAACCTTCACTTTCGCTGAGGGGAGGAGTTTTTGCCACTGTGTAGTGTAAACCACAAAATTAAGGAACATGAAGGTATCAAGGTAAGCACATCGCCTCAAAAAAAGAGTTGTAAACTTTCCGTAAAACGTGCCTCCCGTTGGGGAGTGAAACCAGGTGTATGTTGATACGCCGTACATGAATGAAATTAAAGTGGACTTCTTCATTCATGCCGGGAGTCGCACCTTGGCTTGGGTTGTTTCGCATTGCATTGGAGGGAGGGGAGGATAACAAACTCAGTCACTTGATTCAATTAGTGTTGTTTTTTTGGCGGAAAACATAAAAATAATAAACAACAACGCGTAATCGGAGTCGAAAGCGCGCTGGATGCGTTGATTCTTATCCAGCCCAATGCCGTTTGTTTTCCACGCTAATTAGCACAACCACACACACACACTGTCCTCGGCCTTCTGCGACCGGACCATCACCTTCGTGGGTTGTTACGTAAAAAAAGACAACAGGGAAGAACCAACGGCAAACACCCGCCCTTAATGATGCACACCCAAATGGCCACGTTCGGTGTTTCGTTAGATAACTTCACATATAAATACTACAACTTTACGCGCAAACCGGGGAGCGCGTACGTTCGGGGACGTCGCTAAAGGAGTGGCAAAATGCGGCCAACCGAAAGGTGCCATTTTCGCACCTTCCACATATTTTTATTGCGCGTACAGGCGATCCGCGTGGCGTTCGCAACCCTCTCTCGAAACCGGGGTGATTGAATCATTTCTTGCTTTTTATTTATTGCCCGTTGCAGCAAACCGCAACCGCCAGCTAGCGGAAGCCGTGCGATGACGTGTTGTCCTCCCGGTAGGAAAGTGATTATAAATCCCAACCTTTCTTGCAACGTGACAGTTGATTCGAAGCTCAATTTGCTTTAAATAATTCTTTTGCAGCGCTAATTTCCACTAATTTTTGCTTTTAACTCGGTTAAGATTGAAATAGCGCACTCAACTATTTGCCTCTTAAGCAGTTGTATTCGAAAGAATGTGATCTTTTGTTATTTCATATTCAATTTTTGTCCAAAGCTAAACTTTTTATTTATTTGAAATGAGTTTCATCATGAGGATTGCATGAACATTCATATCATAAGAACATTATGCCAATTATTCAACACCTTGACTGCCACGTCACCCATTTCGTGGGTGACAGCAGCAATCAACATCAGCATTTTACACTAATATTTTAGTGGACTGTACTAAAACACCGTGACAGTAAACGTTTTAATCAAATAAAATTTCGCTACTAACTATGAATTGAAAAATATACGAAATCAAATGATTATACGAATATACGAATTTCAGCAAAAGAGACAACTGACGTTTACATCGACAAATTCATCGTTTCTGTGCGGATATGCGAAACACTTTTACAAAACTGTTCTCAGAAAAAATCCAAAAAGGTGTGGTAAGAGGAAAAATTTAATTTTGAAAAATATATATGTTAACATTATCATTATTAAGCCCTTTTGAAATTATTATTAACCCAAGGACTTTATCGGTAAGAGACAAATGGCGGTAAGAGACTTGGTGAAAATTTATGTGCTTGGAGATAAAACATATGCATTATGTCAAAAGCAGTTGTCTTAGTGACAAAATTCAATTCGTTGTTGAAAAGTTCTGTGTCTTTAGACGCACTAATACCTGTTGTTTTGAGAAAAAAATTACTGGGAACGATTTTTTAAAAATTTAAATAAATTAGGTTTTGGTCCTTGCGATTGAATAACATTCCCATAAGTCTACTCTTATCGCTCGGAAGTGGAAAATTTCTACACCACATATTTTACCACACACTTTTACACCCGCACTGTCAAATGTTATTATCTCAACGTTAACACACCCACCTTCTTGCCGACGTTCCGGTTTGCTTTGTCGAGATGGACATTTTCGGGATCGATTGATTGAAGGCTGTGCGTTTGGAGGTTTTTGATTGATGAAAAGTGACGATGAACACCGAGACACAAGACAGGTGGACAGAAAGGGAGAGATAGAGAGAGAATGTCAAACAAAACTCAACACCCAAAGCCGAAACGTTACGATGCCGTTGAGTTTGATTGCTGGGCCGCGATCGGTTAGCGTTTGCACAACGGGCAAAACCCTCTTTCAAAGATGCCACTTTTCCGCAAAACTATCCCAAAGGGAAGTTGATGAGATTAGGAACTTTAAGACGCTTCGTCGCTACGTCAATCGAGCCAAACAGGCTCCGTCCGTTTAAGCTGCCACACCATTTTTAATTGCATTCGAGAGACGTATGGAAAGAATATTCCGTGCGAATTTTCCGCGGAGAGTTGCTTACATGTTTCTGTTGCACCGATGTTAGAGCTGGAATGAAAAGAAAGATAGAAAGAGATTAAACTTCTGCACCATCAACGATTGATTAAATGATATTTGACAGCCGGAATGAAAATTGCAATTCATTCAATTAGAATCGCGGCCTACGTGTTTGTATGTGTGTGTGTGTGTGTGTGTGTGCGTTTCCTTAGGACTTAGGGTTTCGTAACGTGACCGCACCGGCCGGCAACGGTTTTTCCCATTTTCCTCCTTCCACGACCGGGGTCGTTGTCTTCCAAAACACACAGAGGAAAAACATTCTTATTTTCGCCTGCCGGCAGTTTTTCCTTTCTTTTTCGCCCCTTTTTTTCGGCGGTAACCCACAAAGTGGGCAGCAAGTGACGTGGTGTTGAATATTCATGCCACCCTGTGGCGCGTCACTTCTCCCTCCCTCTTTCCCGGCAATGCGTTCGGAAATTGGCCACTAGCAAACCGGGCCAGAAATTGCTTGACCACAGCGCGAACCGAAAATTCTTCGCTAGTTTCGTTCCATAAGAGAAGGGGTCGAGGTGGTGGGTTGAAGAAAAACCTCCCCCTTTCGAGCAGTGTATGTGGGGGGAAAAATCACCTGCCCGGAGTTGACACCGGAGAAGGTCACCCCGCGCGGAGGGAAAAGTTCAGTGGCCCAGTTTTTCGGTTTTACTTTCCGTTGGACTGCTTGACCGGCACCAGAAGGGAAAATGTCGATCGCTGGGGCAGGAGAAATGGGGTGGTGAGGGGCGAGAAAAGCTCCAACCGGTGGAAACCCTCACACACGACACCGGTATGTTATTTTCCCGCCCGGTTTTGCTCCCCTCTGCACCTTACTTACTTAATTCTGTTGACAGAGGCGTTTCACTTTCTCTTTCCATCTCCTTCTCTTTTGCGCTGGCGTCACATAATTACTCCCTCCCCTCGCCCTTCCTCCCTTCCATTCCGAACCAACAAAACCGCATTGACCACAACACGGATTGACGCATCGATTGACGCGGCCTCTCCGGAAAAGCCCGAACCGAATGTGATAGGCAGCGGCAAACGGCACCGGTTTCCACACACTACCGGAAAAGCGCCCGCAATCGGGAGGAAAACTCTTGGTAAGTTGATCAGCGGAAAAGAAACAACCTGCTTGCCTGCCGAAGCGCATTCGAAACTGCAAGAAAACTCTAGGTTCCTTACTTGCTATGACTTAAAAATGACGAAGAAAAATACACACGAAAATGAAACGTTCCAAACGAAATTTTAGATTAACCCCCGAATGCACATCGCCTTTTGAACTGTATAAATAAAATCACTTTCAAGTTTTAATGACAAATAAATTGGTTTGGTTGATTTTGTATCCATGAAATAATTTTCAAAAACAGAATGGTGAAGATACAGGATAATTATCACTTTAGTTTCGTATTTCTATTTATTGAATAATATAAAAAGTTAACCGATTGTTCCATTCGACTATAGTTAATTGTCAATCACTTTCTTGCAGCGTGAAATGTTTTATTAGCACAAATCTCACTAGACAGACTTTACATGAACATCCGGTGCTGGTTAATTTTTGCATTTGCTCTGCGGCTTAAGGTTTTGACAACCAAAAAAAGCAATCTTTGTAATGTTTTATTATCTTCAAAATCACTTGATTTGATGAATCATAGTGTTTATAAACAGTTTTCAAAATTATTTGGTTAACTTCGTTAAGTTTCTTTGGTGTTTGCGTTGGATTAAAGCGATGTTTCGAAAATATGCTGCTGCTTTGCCTCAAAAAGTAATATTCCTTGTATTGAGATACCGTGTTGACAAATGTAAAGTCTAGTGCAACTAAGAAAGATGAAGGTTACCAATCGATGAAAGTTGCTTTATCATGCTGATAAAATATTCCGTTCGTCACTTAAATTGTTACAAAATATCTACATTAAATCATGCGCCTTTAAGGGTTAACATACTTTCAGAGTACATTTAGGTTTCGTCTAAATCGCACTGTGCATTGGAGGCAATTTTCTTTGGGATTTTTTTTATTCACTTTTTGTGTTTGTATGTTTTTATTTTCACACTTTGTTGTTCCCGTCAACATCTTCACGCAAAAATCATTTGTGGCACGAAACGGTCGTAAAGAAAAACCATCCTGCATCACTGTATCCATTCTTAATTTTCCCCTACATTTTTCCTACCTATCTCAGGGAGCAATGGTGTGTCATACATGCCACAGGCAATTAGCGAGGCTTCTTCGCAAACCCATCGCAAAGCCCGGTGTTGCCCTTTCCGCCTCAACGGAAAACTGCCACAAAGGAGTTTTCCACTCGCGGCGTGAAAAAGCCGTGAAGCGCAGGAATGGACAGCCGTTTCGGCCGTGGAATGTAAAGTGTGCTGACACGCGACGCTTCCCTCCATCATTCCAAAAAAAGGAGGAGAGGTGAGGGGATGGAAAAGAAGTTATCATAACGTACTTCCACTCCCCTCCACTTCCCCTACAATTTTCCCTTTTCCAAACGTCTGTTTGAGCGGTCAAGAAAGGCATATTCTGGCGCACTTTGGTTGATTTTCCCCCAAGCTCGGCTTAATTCGTCCCACCCGGTACCACCTCCCCCTTGATTTCACACATTCAAACTCACTGCTTCACTCACTTCCTTCGCTCGAACGAAAAGGAGGAGACCCTTCGCGCCGCGAGTGTTGATTGTTATGATTGTTTGTGAATGATTCCGTTGACCTCTGACCCACTTCCACGTTCACTGTCTCTCACTTACTTGCCCAGTAAGTACACACACACAGACGAACACTTGATCCTTACACAGTACTCCGCATAGAAAATTTTCCTTAAACCCGCTGAGGTTCGTTTCTCCACGCGACGTTACTTTGCGAACTGGAAAAAGGAAAATCCATCCTTTTCACGTGCTCGAGCTCGGTGTCTGTCTTTGGTGCCGAAAAACGGAAGGAGAATTTTCACAAGCACAGTACACGACGTACGAACACGACGGTGTCGTGTTATTTTACATCCTTCTGCAGCGCCGCGGATTCGGGTGTTTTCCGATTCCGAAGAAAAGTCGCCACGGGCGTGAATTACACCACCCTGGGTTTTTTTTTTTAGATTTTCCTTCTACGCCGGCCGGCTGGCGTATGTCTGAGCTAAGGTGTACGTGTGTGTGTGTGTTTTCTTTTCCTTTTCTCCTGCTTGAAGAGAACGAGTGACTTCGGAAGGGAAACACAGGGTTTGATTTTAATCAGTCACTCAACCTTTAACCGGCCACTGGAACTTGGAAAAAAGGGCACGAGGAGAAGGCTGTGGGTGGGGAGGAACACCCCCGTACACGAAACGAAAACGGAGACTGCTGTCGCCGGCCGGTTTGGTTTGACAAAACTTGAAGACATTTGAGGAAACTGCTATTTCGGTCGCGGTGGAATTGATTTTCCCGTCCAGTTAAAAATAATACATTATACAACCGTGCACAGGTTGGAAAACCGCGTACGGTTCCCAAAGGTCCGCGCCGCGCAAGTGTTTTCCCGTACTCCTATTTTGCCCCCCGGGTGGTAGTTTCCGCAACGTTTGCCCTTTTTCCGGGCAATAAATTAATGGCCCCAAGGCGGTTTAGGACTCCAAGACGATGACGTAGGCGTTCGGGGTGCATTTTCCCGTTCCGCAAGCAAGAAAGGAAAACGCAAGCACCCCTTTTTCCAGGGGACGGAAAAGTAAAGGTTGATAACGAAACCGCCCGTTCCGTTCCTTCGTCAAGGTGCATTAGAATTAAAATCCTTGTCCGCAGAGGAGGTTTTCTAAGAAGAGAAAATCGGTGGAAACAGAAGAAAAACGAGAAGCAGCCACAACCGCCAACAGGCGTTGATAATTTGTGAAGTCCTTTCCTTGATGAAGCGATTCTTATGTCCCGTCAAACACAATGCCTTTGCTGTTCATTTTATTTCTTTTTTAGCACATTTTTTAGTACAATCAATTTTTATAAAATTGAGTGATAAAATTTATTTAATCAACAATTTTTGTACTACAAGCAAAGACTAGACTTTCCAAAGGATGAATTTTTGTTGTTACTATACTATATAAATGCACTACTATATTAGGCTGATGCCGATAACTGCTGTCACCCGCGTTTTGGGTGACGTGGCAATCATCGTGTTAAATAAGTGCTAACAGATTTTTCTTTTATTAAACATTTCATTTTAATGACTATCTCTTTACCACATTTAGATTACATTTCAGTAGGTCCGGTGGGTGATGTACAAAGCAAAAATATAAAATGAACTTTTCCGTCGTTTAATAATCATTTGACGTTCGATTGGAAAACTATAAAAGAGAAACCAATAAAATTGAAAAAGGATAAGATTTTAAGACTCTTTTTTAAAGGCAGTTGGGCATAAAACCATCCTATTTATAACGTACATTTTGCAATGCACTCCCCTAAGATACTAACCCTGAGCGTTCCGTTGGGAAAACTTTTCCCGACTCAGCCGCGATACGACTAACTTTGGATTGCACTTTTGCACAACTTCATCATTCACTTTGCGCGGACTCCATTCGCTTTAAAGCCTTCTCACTTGTTGCTGTTGAGGTTGTGGGTATCCTTTTTCCTCGCTGCTTCTTTACGATCTGTTTGTTTGTTTGTTTGTTTGTTAGCGCCGTTGGTTATTGAAACGTTGAGTTCGAGACGTGCGGAATTTCGTAGCCTCAGTTGACTCATCCGAGTCGAATTCCGATGGCGTTAGCGGCAAAAACCTGCGAGTTTGTCGTTAACTTTTGATTAGTTGCATTCCATGGCGCACACTTTGCAACGCTTCGATGCCAAAAACGACGCTAACTCTTTCTGACAAACCCTCTAACAGACAGAATAACACACTTTTCTTCTCCCTTCTCTTATTTGTATTTGATTGTGGAAGATCACAAGCTAAACACGCACGCACGATCACAATTAGCATCCGTTTGCTTCGATTTGGTGAGCTTGCCAGTTTTGCTTTAGCAACACAGTGGAAAATGGAAGTTGAAATCGAATTCCGGTGGAAAGGAGCACAGAATATTCTAAGACGTTTGAGCGTCGACTCGATTAATTCGATTCACTTTTGCTCACCGATCTAGCGGCAAGAACCAACAGCATGGACTTGTAAACACACCACCACCCACATTCCAACACACAAACACGCACACACACACAGAAGATGGAAACACGCGAAATGCGATACAGAAAATGAGGCTCGCGGCTCGGAAAAACTGCCGTCCGCTCGGTACGCAGTCCGATGCTCGTCTAAACGGTGGTCAGCGCTGGTCAATGGGTTTTTGTATTGCTCACCAGAGACCCACCAGAGACGGGCGGGAGGAAGAGCGGAGCGGAAGGGTCGCCCAAGAAAGCGCGCGGGTCCAAGGAAAGGAAAAACGGATCTGGGCCGAAAGGTTTTGGGTCCTTCGGCGTCGTCCGTACGAACGTTTGTCGTGTCGTCGTCCGAAAGGGCCGCACGAAGCTACCAAGGAGCCTTTTTCACTCTCACACGCACACACACACCCATATACACACATATTGGTTTTGGAGTGGAGGTCCTTTTCTTCTCCATACGAATGTTCCGATTAAAACTCCTTCTCCATCCCCTCAGTCTGTCTTTGACGATCAAAGTAAATTGCAATCAAGCAAACACACCCACCCACACATACACACATACAGAGACACACTTTAAAATCTCGGACAACGTTAAAAAACTAAGCCTCCTGCTCGCAATTTAAATGTGGAAAAGTCACAAATTAAGTTAAAAATAAAAACGAACCCAAGAAGGACCTCCTCATGGCCGTCAATGGCGAACCGGCATCCGGTTTTGTCATTCGTCCCCCCCCAGCCCATCCGGCTTGATCCTCCACCTCACATCGACCCTCTTTTCCCCCTTTTCCCACACGCTGAGCTTTTATTTCATGCCAGGACATGCCATGTTACTAAGTTTCGCTGTGTGTTTGAATATATTTTCTTTTAAATGAGGATGGGCAGTAACGGACATTGAACACAGGCACCCCACCGGCCATCAGGTGTGTGTGTCCTTTCATGGCCCACTTTTCGCAACGGAAGGCTGAGCCTCAACGGAATGGGGGAGGAAAACAAATACAGCTCGCGAAAGCAAGAGAGAGAGAGAGAGAGTGAACGAGAGGTGTTGAAATCCTTTCGAGGGTGGGGATGAGGGGGGAAGGGAAGCAGGTGAATGCAGTCACCTCGGTAACGGCACTGACCACAACGAACACCGGACCCGACAAACACCCGAAGCGTCGCAATCGTGGAAAATGACTCGGAAAAGCCGGTTCTACCCGACCTTATACTCGTAGGAAGATAGGTGGAGGAGGAGGGAAGGGGGAAGAAGGTTAGTAAAGGCAAAAATATTGTCCAAAGATTCACCCAAAAACCCCGCACACACCAACACTTCGAAGAGAGGCGAAGAATTCGAGGTGAGCGAATTAAAAGATTTAAATTTAAATGAGATACATTTCGCCTAAAAACCTTACTCAGGTTGTTTCCCGTAGAATTGATGAAAGTTATGGGCAATATTGGCGATAGTGGAGGAAAATAGTGGCACGGTGGGGCGTCGGGGAGTGCCTATCAACTAAAAACGAAACCGACTTGGGCTGTGTTGTATTTAAAATAAATAAAACCAGAATCGGCCCCAAACAAGCGAGCGTTTTAGACGGATTTTTACAACCGTTTTTTAATAGCCATACTCCGCACAAAAGTTCCTGCACAAAATGGAAAAAGAAACACAAACCACTTGACACTTCGGTTTTGCCGGGCGCCGGGGATTATCGCCGGAGATGGGATGTCCTTATCGCAAAGCGAAACGAGAAGATAAAATTATAATAATAATAATAAAATAGCACACTTCAAAACCGACTTCGCTTTTCCACTTTTTACGACCGATCGCTGCGAGGGATTATCGCTGATCCATTGTTGGTAGTGTTTGTTTGCATTGTACGTTTTTATTCCATTTCTTTCATACACCGGGCACTTGTTAACGTTTTATAGCTTTATTAAGCATCGTTTATTAGATATTAACCTCTTTTAATGCAGCTGGCCAAACGGTGGCGCATTTAAAATCGGCTTATCTGTTGGCTTGTGTGCCAAAAAAATCCAATAGCCGTAACGCAACAGCCAGTTGACATTCGCAAGGCAAACGAAACCAGAACCGGCGAAAACAAACAATGGTTCGCGACACGCAAAGGTGCATGTGATTTGTGAACATATGATTTCATTTAAAGGGATAAAAGCAGGAATAATATTATTAAGGACGGCAAGTAGATGTATATTATTTTGAAACAAATCATTGTGAATTGTACAAATACTTTTATAAGATGTTTTTATAACTTTCTGTTCGAAAACTATGGACTCTTCTATGGATAAAAAATGCTTCTGTTTGAAAACTAAATATTTAAAAGTAATAATTTTGTGAATAAAAATTAGTCTGATTTTAAATGAAGGAAAATTATCTTTTAGGACAAACAAGATGATATTTTGAAAGAAAAAATTTTATATTAAATAAATACTTTTATATCGCGTTGCATTACATTCTCTTTAAAAACTCTGCACTCCGAACAAATATCCTTTTTATAAAGACATTAAAGGCATAGTTTTGAAAATACTAAAGAAATTAGTTGATCTGTATGATTGTGAAGCAAAACGAAATTTAAAATTATATTAAAACATGCTTCCGTTTAAAAATCATGCAGCAAGTATAATTTTGAAGAGGACGAGCTAATTGTTCTGTACAATTTTGAAACGAAGAGATATTTTAAATTAAATAAACTCTTGTATAAGGTGTACCAAATCTGTAATCAAAATTAAACTAATTTTAATATTTATCACTCTACTATAATCCTTTTTAATGAGTTTAATTTGACTTTTCTCAATCGAACAAAGCTGTATATTTCAAGTTGTCAATTTAAATGCTAAGCAGTGAAAAAATAAGTCAAAAGTACCATTTTGATTTTAAATTCTTATTGAAAAGGAAATGTGTTGCCATGTATTGTAGTGTTTATTTGTAGCAAATTGTAGGATTATTCTAGTTCAATGCACAGTATGGTTCATTTCTCCGAATGTTTGCACGTTCCGTTTATATTGTAAACAACAGGTACTAAAATTAAAAAATTTCTACATATAGGAAGTTGCACCAGAATAAAATAATCAACGTGGAGGTAATTCTAAGAATTGGACAAAAAAATAATTAAAAAACGGAAGCCTTGATTCGGTTCGAAGTATTTGTTATAGACCAGACTTTTGATTCATTTTTATAAATTTTTCCATTTTAACTCAAATGTCAAAAGCAAACCGATTTGATTTGGCAGCTATTTATTTAAAATTTTAACCAAATATTCAGTTGTATCAACAACGAAACAGTGAAATAAATCAATTCTCAGTTCATGTGCCTGAATGAAAGTGCAAGTAGTTGAAAGTAACACAACTTGCGAGAAAAGGACATGAAGGAAACCACGCGCAAAGGTTAACAACTGCATAGGGCACTTGCTCGAAAGCTCGTGCGTCCCACCGGGGAGAAAAGAAAGTAAAATCGACATTCCACCACCTCCACTCTTCCAACCTTTCCCCACTCAACTGCAATCGTTTCCAGAGCGCAGGAATTCATACGTGACAGTTGCGTGTCCTGTTTGTCGTAATGGAACGCCAGAAGGTAATGTGAGCATTTTACACGCGTCACACACAGACAATCACTCAAACTTCGAAGGGAAATTTTCCGGTCAATGAGGTCCCCGTTTTTTTTCAGCGCGCCGTGTTCGTCCTTCCGGCAGACATTTTCCCGTTCGCCCCGAATGTAGATTGCTATCAGGCTCCATCCATCCGAGTAGGCCAATGCCAACGGTCGAGTGTCCCGCCGTCGGAAAAAAATGAGAGATAATATAATATGATTCAAGCTTTTCCGGACCGCAGCGAAAGTGTGAAAGTAAGTGTGTGGGTCGTGTCCATGAATATTCGGACAAGCGTTGATGATGATGATGTTGATGACGATTGTAGATAAACAACCGCCGCTGGGATGTCCTTGAAGGTAGTACCCTCCCTCCTCTTCCGGCACACATTCCCTATCATTCGACGAATGGGAAAAAGTCCTCGCACGCAATTGGGTTTGAAAGGGCGGGAAAATTCGGTTTCTTTCAACACCGAAGTAAATTGATCCTAGATGACCTTCCGCAATGGAAAATGTCGGTTTTTCTTCCTCTCCTCACTTAGAACACCACCCCCGCATTTTCCACCCCAAAATATATTTGCCACTTTTCATGAGAAGTTTATGCTAATTTCCTTTCCGTCGATGAAAAACAATTGGTAAAACAGATAATCGCAGCCGTACCCAAAAAAAGTAGAGCAGATACCACCGCACTGATAGTGACGAAATGTGTTAATCGTAGGGGAAAACAACTCCTCCTATCGGGAAACATCACACCGAATTTCCTGCCCGGAGCAATTTCCCATCCCCTTCGTGGAGCAAACATTACACGTCGCGAGGGCCTTGAGGGCAAAGTGTGTTTACACATGAAAATAAAATACCATTTTCACCAGGCGCATCACTTCGACTCCCTCTCCCCTCTCCCCTCGTGAAACAAATAAAGGAAGAATGGTTTTCCACCCTCAAAAACTAAGCCAAGGTTTTCGAGTCCCGAAACGCTAAAAAAGGGGGACAACCCGATTAAAATCACCACATTGAGGTTTTCCGCGGGATCGCGCGTAAATCACTCACCGAAGAAGAGTGCCTGTCTTGAGGCTTTCCACCGTAATGGCTTACCGAGCAGAAGTCCAAGCTTCCATTGGCCATTTTCCTTCACACCTTCAGTTTTGTTCGTTGCTAATGGACTTTCGGCGTTGGTTATAAGTGGAATTTTCTGGCTTTATTCTTCCCTCCTCGGGGGACGAGGAATGGGGGACGGGGTAAAGGGACCATCAAAGGCCTTTTCACGACATTCCGCTAGGTTTTGGTTTCCCCTCAGATTGGAACGGAATTAGAATGGAAAATCGGAACAAAATGGTAGTCATTAGTCATAAAACACTTACAAACTATCCCCAGCTAGGAGAGAGGAGGAGAGAGGGTGTAAACCTCGCAGAATGGTTGTGTTCCTCCTCTGGCAACCCCCTCCCACCCCTTTGTTAACAACGATTAATCGTGATGTTTTATTTTTTCCCTCCAAAAAACAACTCCGAAATCTGTCTCCGATCCGTCTTTCGTCTTTTTGTTCACGCGAAGGCCAATATTGTCGTTAAAACTTCCCGGACCCAAAATCAAACCGTGTTCGCGTCCCCTTTATCCTTTCGATTTCACCCCTGCCACCCTTCCCATCCTGTCTTTCAAACCGCTTATCTTAAGTGTGCTTTTCGTGGCCTTGGAGCGACACAAAATCGAGTGGGAGTGTGTACAAACTTCATTTCAAACCACAAAATATCAAACCCAATGGAAGTCTTTCCTCCTCCTCCCCCGTTCCCTTCCTTTGCCTTCGCCACCTACAGCTAAACGGTCAAACGATGTACCCCCTTTTACCAATCTTTACGGCCAATCCGAAATTCCTGCCAGAACGAAATCGGAGCGATTAAAATTTCTAACAAGGGAAGGGGTTGGGGAAGAGGAAGGTGAACCAGGTGAACCTCGACATTTTTCTATTCTTTTATTTTCCTTCTGGAGTAAATAGATTACTGCACGCGGTTTTAGGTTGAGGTTGGAAAAATCGGGTCGCGAGTGGGACATTAAAAAATCCATCGACACAGATTTTCCGCACAGGGGGGGTGGGGGAGGGAGACCTGGGGATAACACAGTGAAGGAAACTTCAATCGACCTTGCGGTGGGAAAAAGGCTGAATCCGCAGGATTATCGAAGGACATCGGAATGTTTTGATTTGTTTTACTATTAATTTTGGGGTTTTCCTTCCTTTCAAGGCCTTTTCGAAAAAAAACGGCCTTTTGAAAGATAACGCACACCGAATACTGTGCGGGAAGGAAACGTTAGTGTTATCCGATGGTCGAACAACAACCAATTGAGGTCTTGGTGTCAAATGGAGTTTTGGATAACGGAAGCGATTTAAGGCTCACTGTGGGATGCGTGACATACTTCCCGTTGGTGAAAAGTAACGCTTCGTAACGGTTTGAAAAACCTTCAGTGCACCGTGCACCTTTGTACTCGATTTCGGGCCAAGACATACCGGATCTTGCAATTGCTGAAGAAGAGAAACCCGGGATCGACCATTTGAAAGTATTGAGAAGGGGCCAGTTTTTCGAATTCGAAAGTTAAAGCACCCCCACATTTGACAGAAAAAGCGCCCGGCCGGACTAATTGTACTCGTCGAATGAACAAATTGGGACATACCTCCAAAAAAATCTGCAGCTACTGCGTAATCGTCGTCAGACCAACGACTAACGACGAGCGGCTGAAGCTAATGAGTTCAATCCACGGCAGCGGAAGTGGCGCATTAGGCTTTGTCGCTCCGGAAGCTCGGGGAAAAACACATGGGAAACCGGAGGGAGGTTGAGGGTAATTTGTCCGCGGTGAGCTTAGTGCACGTAAGACGCCATCAAATTGGCATTAAATTGGCAATTTTTAAGGCAGCTTTAAGGTAACGATCACGCGGGATGTAGTTCACTGCAAAAAGCTGCAATTTCGCGTCGTCAAGCGGATGCAGAATCAACGATGGCTCTATTTAACCAGCAGTCGAATCAATGGCTTCATAGATCAACAAGATGGAGTCTACGATCCAGAAAGGTTTCTTTTCAGTAATTTCCAATAAAACTCCATTCGGAATCATATTAAATCGTAGTAACATTTTTCAATTGACTAATGAATAAATAAATCGCATTTGCATACTGCACACACAATTGTAAAATTTGGAAAGAAAGAATTTTTACCACATTTCTTCCCTAAAAATAACTGACCAAATGAAGTCAAATGCATCAAAATTATTTATATGTAAATAATTAAGTAATCGGTGAAAACATTTATTGAACCTTATTTGCGATCCTTAACACACTTTTATAACACTAACCCAGCTTTTACAAATCCTGGTAAGACGGATTATTTTTCTGCATTTCCTCTCCTAATAGAAATGTCTGTGCGAAACTTAGAAAAAAACTTTGGGAACTTTTCTAACATCTTGACGAATTAATTAGCAATGATTTTGCGTTGGACTTTACTTCTTTTAAGTTTATTTTGTTGTATACAGAAATTAGTTGATTCAGGAAGTAAAACTATAACACAAGAGGTTATCTTCGTTTCTAGCTTGTTTCCCATTGAACATTTCTAAGTATCAAATAGAAGTTTGCTGGTGCATTCACTAGAAAAAATGTTAAAATTTATAATTAAAATAGAAAAGAGCGCATACTATATTTGTGATGCCACAAAAACCCAGGAAAAAGGTATAACACAATAAAATAAAAACATCCACAAATTGAATTTTTTCGACACTCTAATGATGGATAAATCATATTAGTAGCAACTTGGACTGAATACTTGAGCTAGTAGCAACATGAACCTTCGAATATCGGACAAAAATGAACTATCCCAAATTTCACAAGATAATCTCAAAGCATTTCTTCAAATTAGTTGTAATTTCACTGTTTTGTAGTAAAACCTATTTTATTTTTTTAAATAGGAAATAAAAACATTCGCCAAACGTCGGTGTATTATAAGCTCATGAAATTCATTCAAGCGTGGCGAGGCATAATACGCTCATAGCTCAATACCGAACATAAGAAGAAGCACACGCGCAGAAGAAATAAGTCGCTTATCCCCGTGCGCCTCGCGCGCCATTTACGTGTGCCATTAAATTCCTGCCGATTTTCTTCCTACCATTTCCTTCTCAGGGGTCCGGCTTTCCGGTTTGGTTGGTCGTTTCCCTTTTTTTTTCCTTTATTTTCCGTGTTTTTAATTTAACTCTTTTCTCCATCCATCGTCCTTCAGAAGGTGAACCTGTTTCGCTGGCGAACGCGCGGTAGTTTTGTGAGCACGTCTTATCGCGCGTTCGCGTCCCCTTCCTTTATTTCGCATTAATAATGTTTGCTGATGGATAAAAACGTCAAACAAGTTCGCTGTTTGCAGTGGAACGGCATCGAAAAATTAAGAGATGGGGAAGAGGTAGAAATGAGCGAGAGCCTCCTTTGACAGCCAGTGCAAGCACGAGATGCAGATGTAATAGCTTTTTCAGCGGCTTACGGGAGCAAAGGGAATAGAAATGCGTGGCGTTCTGTTTAATTTTGCGTTCGATAACGGCAACAGTAATCATAAAGTCAAGCCAAGAAAAATAAGAGTCGAAAGTTCATCCATTAAACCATAGAAACACCTTTAAGAATAAAATAAAACTGAAAACTTACAAAACGAAAGAAGTAAACAAAACAAGCATGAAAAACTGAGCGACTTTTGGGCAAACTTCTAATAGAAGAACATTTGCATCTTGCAACGAGATCGTTATTGAAAGGATGGAAATATTTAGATGGACTCGAAGCGGGCATATTTCATGTAAAAGGAACGATGAGTGCAGTCACTTATTACAAGTCGGCATGTGAGTACCGTTTGTCAGAAACTGTATGTCTTCCTTTCGGCTAAGCCCTAAATACACGATAGAAAAAATAAACAGGAAACCAACTGACTCTGCTACAACAAAAAACCGATCAGCGACCAAATAGATATAGAACGTAGGTGAATGGATAGATGAATGTAAGAAACGTCCTGTTGATGACGCGGAAACGGCCAACTCTGGCGATCAATCAACAAGATTTGGATCTCTTACTAGTACATCATCAAAAAAGCATCATCTGCATCAGGTCGATCATAAGAACTATATGAGAAACGCAAAACAGACAAACATATCTCTAAAAGAAACACAAGTAACTGGCAGAAGAAGCTAAAAGTTTAAATTCATATTAAAATTTATAAAATTTCATTTAATATTGTACCCTAAACAGAACTCAACTTTAGTGTTTACTAAAATTTACCTCAATGTTATACCATTCAAATGCTTTTTAGTTTACTTATTTCATACAAAATCAACAATAACTTTCCGAGGGCAGCATAATATCATTTTCAATAATGAAAGTTGACTAGTAATTATTTTTTTACTTTTTAATCAACATGTTAATACTAATTTTAAGCATTATTTCTTTGTTTTAAAAAGTTGCAAAATATGTCCATTACCCTCAAACTATTTCTTTAATGGGGTATATTTTAAAATAAGGGTATACTTTCTCCGATCTCAATATGTCCATTATCGTCAAACTTTTTTGAGAATTTTCCACTTTTTTAATAAAATCCTAAAACTGTTCCCTATTTCCCCCTTAATTCATTTAATCTATTTAAAACTATTTTAATCTAAAGAGAAAGCGACGTTTGGTAACCTTTTCTTCTTCAAAACTCAATTCAGATTGTTCAGCTGCATCATTCTTACATTTTCATGTTTTTTATTTACTTTCACTCAGAAGTTAATCCGCAAACTCATTACGCATTTGATAAAAGATGTAACTTGTAAAGAAGTAAATTTTTGAACAAAATAATTCCAATGTTGATTGATGAATTTGAAAATATGCCCAAAAACTACGACACCATTTTGAAATTCTTTCATTTTTTTAACATTTAAAAAAACAACTGAGCACCCAAACAATGACATGAACTCTCCAAAAACACTTTGCAGTTGTTTGGTTTATTATTTGAAACAAAGTTCAAACACAGAACTGTCGCGTTCCCGGCCAGAATCGTACCGAATGTTCGTCGAAACATTGCACTTTGGCTCCAAAACCCAAAGGGTACGACCTCTAATTGGTTTGGGAGCAGGGATACTTATGCCAAATGGGCGTTGGGATGGAAACAAAAACGTAGTGTTTTTCCGTAGGCAAAAGGAAAACAAAATAAAAAACACCGTAAGCAGGGCTTGAGCAGGAAGCAGAAGATACACGTCGACTGGAGTATGAGCGATCAGATTTTTTTTTCCGATTGCCTTAGCCCTTCCAGCTCCTCCCCACCTTATCCCCTCCCCGCCTACATGCATTCCTGTCTAGAAGATCGATCGAGTGCGTCGAGCGGAAGAATGAACGTCTTTCGTCTTTACCGAGCCGCAAAGATGAATGAGCCCTTCTTGCCCAGCTTGGGCTGGTGGAAGGAGGGGATCGCTCGGCAGGAACTTTCTATTTTTCCCGCCGTTTATCTCCCATTTCGTCAATTTCTTTCGACCGGCGGTTCTCTTCTCCCAAAATAAGAAAAGAAAACAAGGAAACGATGGAACAAGGTAATAGTCGAAAAACGTTCCGAAGTGAGGTTTTATAAAGGGAGGGAGAGGATGGAGGATAAAACACATATTTTGGAGAGAAAAAAAACATAAAGGAACATCTTTACGGGATGCTGAGGTGCAGAAGAAGCTAATGAGTCCAATGAACCTGAACGTTCTGGACCGGATTGATGTGGGAGGAACTGGGAAAGAAAGAAAAGAAATCAAAACACACTCACCCACTCGGGGAAAAAAAAGTTCGAGGGAATCGAGGGTCGGAGGGAACACCTGGGCGAAAGATGTAGTTAAGGGCAAACGAAAGACTTCAACGAGCGTAGGGGCACGAGCACAATTATTTACATTTTTCCGAGTTTCAACCAGCAATTGCTGTTAATTCTAGTGCATAATCCTTTTCCATTTTGTTCCACCAAAAAAACAATCGTTTTAACGATCGTCCGTTTTGCATTAGCGACTAGCGGTTTTTTCGTTTCCGCGTAAGTGCCCTTCCAGCATTGCGCTCGGGTTTAGCTTGTCCTTCTTGCCAACGGTAGGAAGAATTTAAATCAACCAAATCGCGCGCTGAATAACGAGCTTTGGTTCAACAAAATTTGAAGAGAAGAAAAGAAGCAACAGGAAGGTGATTTATGGATAAAACCGGAAACAAAAAAAAGACTCACGGAACTACAACACAGTGGCATTGAAGAAGGAGTGCGAAATGGGATAAAAAATACCAAGACGGAAGAGTACTCGTTGATAAAAGCGAAAAAGAATTCATTTCAAATCGTCCCAAAAAGCATGACGCCCACCCGACACCGGAATGGACGATTAATCATTTCCCAAAGGCTTCTCGTTAACTAATGAAACAAGACACTTGCCGGGTGGAGTGGAAAAAGCTTAAAGCTGTCGAGCTAAAAGCGCAAAAGAAAACGGTTCAGATAGCATTTTATCTCGCAGTGTATTATAATAATAATCTTTAATTTTTTTTATGTTTCCCCTGTGTAGGTAGCCGAATCATAATGTAATAAGCTGACCACGGACGAACGAGGCAAAATGTTTTATGGACGGGCCCTAAAAAGTTTACCCTCCCTACCTTTTTTCATTGAACAAGTGCTGCTCGGTGGAAAGGAAGCTAGATGGGACGATCGAAATCGGTTTCATTTATGGTCACCCATTGCCAACGCCAACACAGTTACAGTTTCACCACCTCCCACCCTCCCTTCGCCCCGTGAAGTACATCACTTGGGGGTTTGGGAAGGAAATACTTTTGTCACGCCTTGGCAGTGCTTCAGTGCGTAAAAAGATTTAAGTTAAAGAAAAAGGGCATGAAACTGGAAGCCCTCGACTTTCCAGGTAAGTGTGGATAAGGAATAAGTGAACAGTTTAGTAAAGCATCTACGATGGGAATTTTAAAGTGCTACTTATGAACTCATGGGTAATAATCAGAGGTGTTCAAACTAGGAATAAAATTTGTTAAAGAAAGATGAGTTGAATCTAAAGCAATTGGTTTTAGAAACAAAATAATATTTTAAATTATTTCCTTCCTTCAGTTCCGTACGTGTACGAGAAAGAATGTTGAGAGGCAGATAAGATACTTCGAAAAATAATACGAACAAACCGGACCCCCATTCGTTGACGTGTTTAAAACTTTAAGGCCTGGAAAATACCCCACCTGAAGAATTAAAACTGAAGTGTCTTCTAACAAGCTCACCTCTAATATCCCTTAAAGTTTCAATACAGGTTGTGTGCCGAGTGGTCAAAATTAGCTTTCACGACAGTTTGATAAGGTTTTGCTAAAGTATCGCTAGCGTCATACAACAATTAGTTGGTAAAATAAACCTGATGTGTTTTTATTAATAAACGTAGGATTGACGAAAATTTAAAGCAGGAGTCGGCATTCATTTCGTAAAAAGGGACAGATGATGAAAAAGAAACCTAAAGCGCGGGCCGGATTTCTTAAACGATGAGTACAAGTTTTCAAAGTAGAACTAAACCCATTTCAATGGAGAATCATCTTTCTAAGTAGTAAAAACTAAAATTTTCCATTGAACGTACTTATTTTCCTTGAATTTTGATCTTTTTCAACTAACTGTATGTTTTGGATTGTTGTACAGTTAATTTATTTCTTTGATGTACTTGAAATTAATCCTCTACTCAAATCATTTTAAAACATCTTGGTTATACTAGCATGCTCTCAGTAATTAAAATAATTCAGCTTTGACAAACTTGCAAAATTCGAATTTTATTTCGTCATGAGTATGAACATTGTTTTCCTTGAATGTAGTTATTTTGGATGCCAAGTAAACAAGTTATTGCTGCCGAATATCGGACGAGACTCATGAGACTAGCAAAACCTTTTGGAACAATGAATATTGCAAATATGATAGAAAAAGTCTTACAAAAAGTATACGAGTATTTAACACCTGGTACTGAACACCTCGTTTAACAAATTGAACCTGACATCGTCAATAAACCCGATTAATTTGAGATAAGTTTGTAAATAATATCAGTAGGCTGTATTAACACGTTGACTGCCAAGCGGTTTTGGCATACTTTTTTAGTACAGTCTTTGTCGACTATATTTGTTTATGAAATTAATTAAACATTCGGTTATCGGCGACCAAGCGAAGTCTTAGCTTTCCAATCAATTCATTTCTAAAATTACTATAATTTTTATAATGCATTTTCATATATTTATGAGGCAAACACTTTTTAGAACTTATGACAGCTGGCTATCAAAAATGTCAACGTGTTAAAGTAATCTATCTTTTGATATGAATTCTTCTATTATTCATATGTTCAACAGCAAACGCTTTTAGCAAACGATATTTTCTTACCCTCTATGTGGACTTTTTTAAGATGCAATGATAATATTTTTCAAAGTAGAAATGGTTACATTTTGATGGAATTTATTCAAATGGTTGTCATTCAAATTAAATAACATCATCTTGTCACAGCAGCACACCTCATCAGCCCTTTACACTTATTTTCTGTAAGGCTAAAGTAACTACAAAACCTAATCCTGGGAAGGCTAGTCTTTGCTTCGTTTCCTAAACACGTTGATGTAAAACGTTTTATAACCAAATTTTGCCAAAAATGATTGTACTAAAAAATGTTCTAAAGCAGTAAAGCAGTAAAAGTGTTTACATTATAATTTTAATTGATTGCTTCCACCACGATTAGTCTTACGAAAATCAGCCGTAATTCTATTTTTCGAAGCCTCTGCTAGTGTTAAAAAGCCAACATTGTCTCAGCGCGGGTTAGGATGCAAAGAAAAGCGGGAATTGGAAGGGGAAAAAAAGGGACAAGTCACGCCGGCCACGTCTTAAGCAAAGATCGATCGGTTGTGGCGACGGTGAACCGAACGGCTCACCGGAGGAGCTTAAACCGGATTTGCCACCGAAGGGGACGCCGACTTAGGCTTTGGCTCTATGGTTGTGCTGTGCTTCCGGGCCACCTTAAGTTTTTATTTCGCTTTTCCTCGCCCGGCTTAGGTGGGTAAGTAGCGGGAACCATGGGTGACGGGTTGTGGCCTGTGTCAAGCTGTAAGGTTGCCGGGTGTGGGCTTCAGGTTTGCCTATCGTGTTGCCTTTCGCTCTGCACCTTTTAATCCGGCGGCTCAAGACTACCAGAAGACACGCCAGGAGGTGACAACATTCTGTTCCATTGCGCGTTCCACCGTTGATTACTCGAACACCAAATTGTTCAAAAACCATTAGAACCGGTAACTGCGACCGGAGCGCAAATTGGATTTCAGGGTGTCCGACGGTTGGTTTTACACCCCGTGAGACCTTTCTTCACACCACACCTTCCCCTTGGTGGAAAAGGATACGCATTGCTGGAAAATTGACACAGCTCAGCACTGCTAGGGATTCGCGAGGTTAAAATTAGCCATCGGTTCGAAATTTGTCCCCTTCCATAAATTTCCCCCCAGGCTGTAAGCCGCCCTAAGAACACAAATTATCCCCAAATAACCTGTTGGAGTTCGAAGAACCCCACCTGTCCTTCCGCCGTACGATTTTCGGGCCAAGGTCGGGCCAAAGGAAAAGAGGGATACTTATTGGTTTCGATAGCCCAATTATGACGTTGTTTCCCCCGGTAGTCCCCGGGACGTGGTGTTGAAATGTTTATTGGCCCATCGATGCAGTCGCGGTCCTGCGCGACGTCCTACATATCGGAAACAAACCGCACTAGTCTCCAAGGTCACTCCCCGTTCTGCTAGTCGATAATTCGAAACCGAATGTCTATCTCGTCTTCCATTCGTTTCTGTTTGTTTTAGTAAACGATTTGTAGGAATTTTTACGTTCGTTACAACGAGCCCGTGGCACGTGACAAACACCGTGCCGGGTGGGGAAAACCCGCCGGGAAACTCATCGAAAACAAAAGAACGGAAGAGCGACTGGAGATGTTGAGAAAATAAACAGAAGAAAAAAGGCCAAAACAACTGCATTCTCTCGCGGTTGTTTACAATTTTCACGCCCCGGTGCCTTCTTCCCAGAAGCGCGCTGAAGGTGAAAGTGAAGCGATTTTCCGCCCCGGTTGTGCGGGGGGGAAAACATCAAGAAGCGGCCACGATTGGTCATTTAACGCCACTTGCGGCAATTAACGAAACTTAAATCGCAAATGAAACAAATCGGAACGGGTTTGTTAAGAAAGGGGGCCCCGAAAGCAACGATTCAATTACACGTTCAGCTATCAAGCGTACAGGGTGGTGATGATACCGATTTATTTCACTACGCTGTGTGATTATTTTAAATGGTGGCAGGTATGAAGATGTCATCCAGCGATGAGGCCCCAACCTGGAAACCATTGTGAAGGCAAAGAGGACACTTGGCTAATGTCAAAGAAGGAGAAGGAGCAAAAAAATCACAACAAGAGGACATACGTAGCTCATCAGCCGAAACAGCTCATCGTTCAAGAGCGCACCACTGCCAGCTCAAATCAGGTTTTTATTAGCTCCGCAGCGGTGGTGAAGGGGGGTCTGACAACAACGACACGCAACGCGGTCCGCGCGGAGTTCGAAACTCCCCGTTCGAAGAGGTTTATCGTCAACACTCCCCCGAAAAAGGGATTGTATGTCCGTTTAGCACGCGCGCACGCCCTCTGCTCCCACACGTCAGTCGACAAACGGCCAGCAAATGGTGGAATCCAAAGCTGAGAGGCAGAAAAAATAAGCACCACAAGCGCACGGAGACGGACAAAACAGAGAATGCTTACAGGGTGGTTCGGAAGCGCCCGGTTCTGATTTTAAATGTTATTTAAAATTGCTTTTTGTGGCGTTGTGACTTTCTTTTATAAGTGCCATCAAGTACACGCAAAAGCACTCAAACTCACGAAGATTGAATACTTATACCGAGCACTTCAATTGGACTCCAAAGTCCAAATGATGTTAGTTTTACATGCAATACGAGCGGAGTTTGGCATTCTGCTAGTTATTACCACTTGAAATTTGATTGCTCATATCATCTAACAGCTTGTAATTAAATCCACGTGCTCAAGTTGCTATTTCATTTGTAAATTTTAGTATGGTTCATTGGTATGTAAAGTTCACTCGTTCTAAATTCCACTCAAAAGCACTAGATTATAAACAAATTTAAGTAGTCCGAAATCCACTCACAAAACGCAGTACAAGAGTGAACAAATTTACAAGGATTAGAAATGAATAACGTTGTATTGTGAAGTTTTCAAATCCATGAGATGTAGAGAAACGCTCTTTATAATCAAATATAAGCATATATGTTCGAAAAACACTGAAAAAACTCAATACAACATGGAACAAAAACCACAAGAGTTAGATATGAATAACATTGCTTTGGGAAGTTTTCAAGCCCATAAGATGTAGAGCAATGCAATAATTTGCCAAGCAGAGGTGCTAAGTGTTATAAACGTTGCGCTAGCAAACCATTCCACGTTGACAAGTGCTGATTTGAGGTTCACAAAACGCTCGACAATTAACGGTAATCGGTTTTAGCTACTACTTCTTCACTAACTCTCCCTAACATTTACCAAACTTTGTCCATTGCTTGCTGGAATAAACAGTCTTAGGCTAGTGTCAGTGCTCTACCACGTTAGAATTTTACGGGCGAGATTGTATGGGATATGACAGATGATAGTCGAACCCGATTTTATCTCTCATACAAACTGGATTTTATAAGACCGAAATTGAGGCATTTATTTATTGAGAACTTTAAAAATAACAGAAACAATTGCGAATCTGACGTCGGATAAGATACCGTACGACAAAGCATTGACACCAGCCTTAGTCTTCACCCAACCATACCAAGCTATTGTTGATCGATTGTTTGATAGTTGCTGGCTGCAAATATATATATATATCCTCTGCGTTTCGGAACACCCTGTACCGCCGAATCGAGCCTTCGGCTGGCCCAGCCAGCATTCACTGGGAGATTTATGTCATTCAATCGTCCCGGCTACTGTGCACACACATACACATACACAAACACACACGCAAATTATATATTGCGGCAAACGCGATTGCTGCGAAATCCCCCAGCCAAGCCCCTCGGCAGCTTACCTGAGGCCATAGCATCCAGCAGGCTCCGTGTATTCCGACGCCCACGCACGCCGCGAGGATGACTTTTGTCGATGGCGGTACACAAACACACGCACGCGCGCACGCTGCCCCAACTATCCCGTGGCGTTCGACGGACTGGTTCTCGGTTCGGTTGATCGGTAATATGGCATCGGTTTCGCAATCGGGTTCGGGTCTACTTCTGCCTGTTCACCGGCGCCACTGGTGCCGCACGGGTCGTCACCACCGTCGAAGGGATCCAGCTGACATCCGGCGGTGACATATTATTGGGCGACCCCTCCCCACACTCCCGCACGTTGCCGTTGCCAATGTGAATTGATTTCGGATAGGTTCGCGGTAGGTTCACACTGATCAATAACGCCGGGCGTAATGAAGGAAGGAACGTTGCGAACTTGGTCGCCCCGTGGCACAAGGGCACAAGCTTACACACGACCGCACAAGGCCAGCCCACTAACCGACGATTTGGCACCGACTCACGACGAGGAACAACACTGGAACACCCACCTTGGGGTGGAGCCCTTTTTGATTTCAGTTGTCGATTTTGATTTAATGATTTCACACACCGGTGTCACGATCCGGTGCTGCACACGCACACGCTAAACACGAGGAATTCGCGATAAACAAAAAAAAGGAGCACACAAAAAGGGTTGGCACGCACGCAACGAGTTCCGGTCAGGACCATCCGCAACCGACACTACCCCGGATTGCTAGAGTGCGTGAGGGTGTGTGTTGTTCTGTGAGGGTGCGTGGGCGGACGCACCGGTCTCCCAAGCGGTTGGAAGGAAACGGTAGCAAAACAACAAAACCAGGCGAAACCCTGTAACGCGTACAGCGAGCGACAGCGCGAATACACACGGACGTCCACCGTCGGCGAGCGGCCAAGTTTAAATGCGTGCTCCCGGGCGACAGCGACTCGCGGCGAGTTGTAGCAATCCCCCCGCGCGCTAAGGGCTCCAACGTCGCGGTGGAGGTGGTGGTGGCCGTACCTTAGAGAAAGGTTCCAGAGAGTGGGAGAGCATCGATCGTAACGCGTGAGCGAACAATCAGATGCGCTCTCTCCCTGCCTCTCGCGATGATCATGATCTGCATGATCGCGGTCCGCGGTCGCGGAGCAAAAGAGGTTCGTAGTGTAGGCTGGGGCAAAGCCACGCACTGATATTGAGGATACCACGTTCTGATCACCTAACATAATAGACTTTCCATTTCCGTTGAATTTATCTTAACACGTTGAGTACCAAGCGTTTTAGTACAGATTTTTAGTACAATCATTTTTGACGAAATTAGTTTATCAAATTGATTGAACCGACGATTTTCTGAAACTAAGCAAAAACTAGGCTTCCCAAAGGGTACTTTTCAGTTATTTTTATAGTCTACTACTACATAAGTCAACTACTATGTAAGTGTAAAGAGATGATGGGCATTGTTGCCGTCACCCATTTTTGGGTGACGCGGTACGGAACGTGTTAATATTGTTACCCAAACATCAGAAATAATTTTCTTTAACACTTTGACTGCCAAACGTTTTTAGTACAGATTTTTAGTACAATCATTTTTGACGAAATTAAGCTATCAAATCAATTGAACTAACGATTTTCGAAAGCTAAGCAAATACTAGGCGCACCAAAGGGTACTTATCAGCTATTTTTATAGTCTACAACTGCATAAGCCCACTACTATATTAGTGTGAAGGGCTCATGAACATTGTTGCCATCACACGCAAAACGGGAGATATGGCGTTCAACGTGTTAGTCGAGTGCAAAAATTCAACAAGCACCCTGTTCGAGCATCTATGTTTTCTGCATGAGCCTCGAAATTCGGCGTAAAAACTTGTATTAACTCGTGCTATTTAAAATTCATAATACTTTTAGCCTGTGTAAACTGGTGTAATAAATCAAAAACATGTTTTGTTTTGACACTAAAATAACAATTCTTGACTATCAAACATCGCTGAATTGCTGAGCAGGCGAGTGTCAGGAATGGAAAAAAGTATTATTGTGAACAAGAGAGCATCAAAAACAAGAGAGATCAAAAAAATATTATTGTGAGCCACATAGTGGCTGACGGCATTTTAGAACAAATCACGAAACTAACTGGTATTGCATTATTATAGAGGTAGGTTATAATATTTGTTAAAAATAAGCCACAAGGAAGCTTGATCTATTTTTTAATGGTTTAAAAAAAAATCTTGGCATTTGTTTAGTAACCAAATTTTATGAAAAACGACTGTTCTAAAAATTGTTCTAAAAACGCTTGGTAGTGAACGTGTTAAGCACATTTTTTTAGTACAATAGTTTTTGATTAAATTTCGTTATAAAATGTATTATACCGACAGTGTTCGAAGACCAAGCAAGGACTTAGCTGCCCAAAGATGAAGTTTTTAATATTACTATAGTTTTTTTTTGTTACATTGTCTTTTAATTATGAGGCAAAAACTTTTAAGAACTAATGACAGCTGGCTATTAAAAATGATAGCCATGGCTATCAAATATCAAATATATTGAGAAGTATATCTGATTTAAAAAGTATAAAAACCATTCCTAGAAACAGCACCAACAATTGCAATCGAAATTTATGCTCCAACAATCAAGAAAGAGAAAATGTAAAGTGAAAAGCTGCAGATAATATCTGTTGAAAATTATTTCTGATTTAAAACTTGTAGAAACCTTTTCTTTTAAACTGCACTGAGAATTTAAATCAAAATTTATGCTCAAAAGAGCAAGAAAGATCAAATACGAGACAAGAAAGACAAATGAGAATTAAATAAAAATTCAAGGAATTTTTTTCCAAAATTTGTTTGGCAGAAAGAAGCCCTAAGTCCGCGACAGCGTAACGTTTACATTGATTAAAAACTGGGATCCGCCAGACGGTCATTATCCTGATAAGAAACAGCAGGAGTCCTTAAGCAATAAAATAACTTAGAAATATGAATAATAATTTTCAACAATAGTAGAAACTGAAACATTGAAATTTTATTTTGAAAGCTCTGTGAACAGCTCGTTTTGGCCCCTCCCTGCTTTACCGATTGACGCCATCATGCTCTTCAGTCCTGGAGAGATGCTTTGAGCTGCAAAGAGCGAGTGCAGAGCAAAACCAGCGAAGGACTTGATCGAGATGACTGCTCTCGCCAGGATTTGGGAGCGTTGAACCGGAGCGGATCCGTTCGACACGGGAGAAAAAGAGAGATCAAAGACGCGCTCGCGACAGAGAGAGAGAGAGAGAGCGTAAGAGGGAGACGAGGCCAAAATAAATCACAATCCGGCGTCCGCACGATCCTGTCCGAATGGAGCGCGATCGTAACCGACGGACGGCGACGCAATACCGCGCAAGTACCGTTTCTTTCTTTTCTCTGCCCGTGCCCGTCCTTTATTCCTTTTGTGTGTTGTTTCTTTCGCTTGTCCTCCCGTCGCCGAAAGGGAGGAGGGGGTGGGTGGGGCTCATGGTCCTCACCACCAACGCGTCCCACCCTTATTTCTTATTCGTTTTTCTCCTGCACGCCAAACCATTTGGGGACGGGAGACATAAAGCTAAGACGAAAAGCCAGCCAAGAAGCGAAACGTTCGATTGCGCGAGAAAACGATGCTGTAGGACCGAACCATTTCATCTACCGGCTGTAGGAAACAAAAAACACTATCCTTCCTGTCGACAGAACAAACGACGCGATGTGGTGGAAAGAGAACAAGCGAAACTGACCGTCGAAAAATGCAGAATGCGAAAACGGTAATCCTAGAAGACGTTCGCGTGCTTTTTCCTCTGTGTGTCGTTCTTATGCCAAACACGCCTATGCACATCTTACCCTGGGGCGGGGGGTGACAAGGGTGGGTGGCTGTGTGTATGTGTGTATGTGTTTAACTCTTTCTTCCACTTTTCCATAGCTTCACCGAGGTTCTCTTCTAGCGATCCGCGAAACTCGACAAATCATATTGCATTTTCTGTTTCCCCTTTTGAATAGGTCTTCGCGGGCTGATCGTGGTTTTACTCGACCGAAAGATAGCGAGACAGAGAGCAAGATAGGGCGGGGAGAGCGGAAAGAAAAGAAGGAAATTTAAAGGGGAAGAAGAGATGGAATAGGATGAAAGAAAGGAAAAAAGAGAAAAGACCGAGAAATACAATCACCCAGGAACATGACCCTCTCTTGACCTGCCACCCCCAACACCGCTACACTCCCAACACCCACGCGCACCCCCACCACATTGACCGGGCAAGCCTCCCCCTCTTCAGCTTCTTCCCTTTTCCGGCGAGTTTTTTCCGCTTTTCAAACGATTTTTACTTTGTTTTCTACCACAAAACGCTGGGAATTCTAACTCTTTCGCAGCATCCGCTCCGGCAACAGGGAGAGACGAGATGGGGAAGGTATCACGATTGAACCGTTGAACTCTGGGGCCCAG
>KE525342.1:2096995-2119459 GCA_000441895.2 Anopheles sinensis
GCACAACTTACAGCCTGTTGGAGGGTTAGACCATTTCTATGTTGCATACGAAGCGAACGGGGATGACATTTAACCAAGATAATCAAACAAACAGCGTCCATCTTTACGCACATGCGTCTCCTGCTCGGAAATGGGAAATGGGGTTCAACACATGTCACAAAACAAACCCGATCCCGCACACGGTCACGTACCCACCAGAATCCTGTTTCCGGTCGCACGTCGATGTTATACACCTCAGATGTTGTGTTGAAATTCATTCATCATCGTGCCATTCTGTGCTTCCTTCTACATTCTGCGGTATCCTTTCCGACTGATTTGTTTGCCGGATCTGATTAACCAACCGGTGCAGAAAGCAATCGAGATAAATTCTCCTCCGATCGTAATAAATTTTCCTCAACACCACTCCCTCCCTTCTTCCTGCGCTGCGAAACATCTGCAACTTTGACGATTTGGAGGAAAAGTACCTGAATTCGGTAACATAATTTACATCGCACAGATTTGCGCGGACCGAGGATACACGGTGCAACGGATGCAATGGAGAAGCAGATAATAACACAACACACAAACTGCCGCGCGCGTAACTCCGGCAGCAGCGTGCAGGATGAAATCGCGAAAAGCATAATAAAAGGCTGTGCGGAGCCGAAAGCGGAATTCAATTATTTTGCATCCACCATTTTTCCCTTCGCCGTTACCGAATTAATTTTATTTTATACGCAGAAACGGAGCAGAGCCTGGAGGAAGTTTGAAAAGTTCTCAAAGTATCGATGCGGTATCCAAAACGGGTTCGTCGCTTTTTTGTGGCAGAGAGAGTCTTTTGATTGCTCGTGTTTTGGAAACGGTTTCTTCGGTTCCTGCTTGGTTTTTTGTTTTTTTTTTTGTTGTTATTGATCTTTGAAACATCCTTTATTTTTTCATCCCCCCCACCCACCCCCTCTTTTTCTCTACCTTAAAAAAAATGTACTCTCACGGTCCGCTCGTCTACGCTTCCGGCGGCTTTCTGACAAGTTTGCGTACATCACTACAGCTGTTCGTCCATCCCAGCCGCGAACGGCGAGTCGGAAGTCAACGGTTGTTGTTTCGATAACCCCCTCCTTCCCCTCCGCTTCATCCCTCATGGAGAACATCCTCTTTGGCGTTCACATAGTTTGCATTCTAAAACGATCGCGATTTTAAAAGCGGGGTCTTGAAATGGCGGCGAGAAGCTACTGGCTAACTTCCCCTCCTCCCTCCTCCTACCCCGTCCTTCCTCCACCATAGACTTGCCCTGTCCGAGAGCGGACAGGAAGCTACCGAAAATAAAACCCACAAGAAGGACGCTTCCCGGTTTTGCTAAAATGCTTAAGAATGAATGAATAAATGGCGCTGCGGTGGCATCGGGGTATGTGCGCCACACACATATACGAACACACACACACACACGGGCGAAAGGGGTTGAAGAAAATATAACCCGAAGCGAGTGACAGAGCTGTGGGATCGTTCGTTCCATCGATCGATCGAGACAAAATAAAAACGGTGGAAGAAGAAGGGTAGGAGGAGCGGAGGGGCCCACTGGCGAACGATCGCCTAACGGATTGCTAACGACCACCACCATCATCATCATCCCCATCCCCCTCCTTGGGTCGGATGTCGTTCCTTTTCTTCTTCCCCTCTCAATTTACGGTGGCATTCGGCGGAGGTGAGCACAGAGAACGGCTGGGGGCGGGGGGCCACAAGGTAAGGTTCACCCAAAGATCGGCCAGAAGCCGATAATGCTCGACCGGACCTTTGGCGCTGCTCGGCGAAGGCAGCATCCGCGTGCCATCAGCCCGAAAGCACATCGCAACGGTCGATAAGCAAAATTCTAACGGTCCATTCTTCCATATACCATTTGGGAATGGTTTCTTCGCTGGTTTGCCTTGCCCGGATGTGGACGGTTTGGGCGGGCGAGCACTCCCCCCCCCCCCTCGATCGATCGATCGATCGAAAACGGAAAACTTTTGACCCGCGAGCATCGGACGACGAGAACGACGACGAACCGCTTCAACCAGTGAATCATCTCGTAGCCTTTGGGAAAGGGTGCGGTGAGGGAGGTGGGAAAGCGGAAAATAAATAAAACCGACACACCCTCGCCAACACACACACACACAGGGCATCGGAATGGGATATATCCCACCCGGACGGCGACCGAGCGAAAAGGTCGTTTGTTTTCGAACTAATTAGAGCTCGTTCTCGAGCTTTGGAGCCGTTTTAGAATGTCAACCGAAAAGAAAACAAACTTTAGTAACGGTCCCAAAAAAGCCTTCCTAAATGCGGCGGCCTTTCGTTTACCCTTGAACTGCAAGATAAAGACTAACCTAACTTGAGAACGGCAGTATGCGTTTATCATTCTCCTTTATTCAAGTGATACTATTTATAAAAATCCACATTCGATCTGCGTAACGGGGGAAAAAATAAGAAGGGAGTAAAAAACAAATCTATTTACAACACAGTAGCTTTAAGGAGCTTCCATTTATTTAAAAAATAATATTTAAGAAAAGGCAATAATTAACACTCAACAATATGCCTCTATCAAAATACTAAAATAATGTTTATATTTAAAAATGCGTCCCCATGTTTCCAGTATAGCAACCTTATTTACCCTACTTAATGTGCAGTACTAATTTTCTAATTTACTTTTTCTTTGTGAAACGTAGCTTATAGCCTTTTAAAAATTAGAAATGAAAATGTGCATGCATAGTTAATTTCCAATTAAAGGGTTAAAGGTAGCGTACTTTACTCTCATTATTGTTTAAAATATGTCCTGCAGATATTTGAAAACTGCCCGTTAATTCACAATACTTATACGCGGATGATTTAGCTAAAACATCCAGCAGTAAACTATCCAAAACAACTGCGAATAGTTTAGTGCAAAGCACTTCACACTCATCAAAAATATTGCAGTAAATGGATGCTAAAGAAAAATCGAAATAAATCAGAAGTAAAGTTGGTCACTCTAGGAACAGGAAAACCTACGAAAAACTTGTTTGACATAAATATACCGTGGAGCACAAAAGTTAAATATTCGCGAATGCGGTAAAATTTGTTCATTTGAAGGGACTATTGATTATTGGACAAGCAATTTGGAAAAGAATGCTGATGTATATGCGGTGTTTTAATCTATCAGATAAACTTCATCTGTATATATCTCTGGTAAGGTAAACTAATACAATAAAGTTTCAATAAGTCCTTGAAATCATGCCTAAACATTGTTCCACCGCACAAAACATAAAGCTTAATCAGAATCTACACATTGATAAGATTTAAATTTTATTTACACGAAAGTGCATGGGAAAAGGAACTACACGTCCTTACACTCAACAGATCAGTTCATTCCGCTTTCTATAATAAAGAAAGTATCCATATATACTCTTCTATCTATTCTGAAATTATTGATCAATCACTAGTTGAATGGATTTTAAAATTCGAAACAATCAATCTTAATATAATAAAAGATAGTTAAAATTTAGATAGAGTAGGCTTGTTTAGTTATTATGCTCTTTTAATGTGTTTACGAAATCATCGCCTTCAATTCTACCGACTCCCAAACAATTTTCTCCTAACTTCTACTGTAATATGGAAAGTCGGATTCTTTAGCTTTTACTTATTGAGGCTATTGTTTTACCATACGTAATACCTCTATAAACTATAAAATTACTACTATTGCCACTTTCATATTTAAATTGAAACCTAATCGTTTGAACAACTCTAACACATTTGAATTTTTACATGCATTACTTAACTTACTAGTACACCAACTCTTTCGGTAACGAATTTCAAAGAATGCAACTATGTGAAAGCGGCGCTTTGGTGAAGAGGAGGGGGAGTTAGTGTGAAGTGAGAAAGGGCGGTGTGCCCACGGGGGACGAAGTTGCATTCGAATCTGCATGTTTAGTACCGCCCATTATGCTGAGCCAGTCGCTGCATCCGGAGGTCAATGGATTACGGTTCACGTGACGTCTGGACTACGGACTCCCACCCGTAATCCCAGGCCCGAAGGCGCAACCCAAAACCCACCCAATCCATGGCGAGGCACGCTGTCGAAAGAATCGCGCACGGGAAGAAGGAAACAGCACAACAGCATACGCCACACCGGGCTTAGGGATCGGTTTGGTTCGGTGATGGCGAGAATCCTGGCGGACGTGGAGGACGTGAGGCGCAACGTGAAAGACACACCTCAACGAGGGGAAGGGAGGAGGGTGAGTCTGAGGAGAAAAAAGGGGGGCGAAGGGAGGGGGCGCCAAGAAAAACGGGTGTGAAGCCTACGGTGCGCTTTTGTGGCCGAAGCGCATACACTCGGCAGCAAATTGCATTCTTGTGCACTCGCCTCCGCCACCGGCACATACACACACACATACACACACTTAGAAGACATGTCATGCTTGCATTTGTACCGGGAGAAGCGAAGACGTGTATAAATAAAACACGCAGCACGAGCGAAGGCAATAAACTGGTGCATTTGTGCATACAGAAGAACGTCGAAACGACTCTGCGCTCTTGCTGCCAGTTGCATTATTAACAGCCATATCCTAATTTGTGTGTCTTTTTGTGTGTGTGTGTCGAGCAGTGAGGTGTTAACTACTCCATCCCCAGTCCGGCAAATGGTTTAACAGTTCATTATTGAACAGTCTTCATCCTCCCGCGAGCATGTTTGAGGATGATTTTCAAACAGCAAAAGAATACTGGACACAACTGCATATGAAATGAAAACCATAAAAAAGTGCAATGCCAAGGTCACTTAGTTGTAAATCAATATGTTTACACAAATTTATCACACAACCTCATGACATGTAAACAAATTTGAATTTTAAAACATAATCATTGTTGTTAGAAAATGGTTTAGATCAGGGGTCGGCAATGTCTAGCCCACCATATAAAATTAGCTTCCGGCCCGTAGGAAAATATCATCTAAATTTTTATCAAATTAGTCCATGATATAACTCTTGTTTTTCTTTCATAAAAACGGACGTTAAACATTTTAAACTAGGTGCCCAATACCAGACAAAAATAACATGTTTACTTTGTTACCATAATACAACATCCAAGCAATTAAATTGTTGACACCACAAAATATGGTTCACAATATTCATAACATCCCGAAGCTGAGCTATTTCAATTACTGACAGTACGCCAGAAAACCTTGCTATAGTAAAATATCCCAAAAAGATGATTAATTTCAATGATATTCAAAGAAACTTATTTTAAGTATAACAAACGAATAATATGTTGCGAGTACGAATAATATGAACAAGGTGAAAATACGTATCAAAATGAATAGTTAAATGTAAACCATTGTAATAGTTTATCTTATATTAATTGTACATTCTGGATTAGAAAACTGATACTTTTCTATTTTCCCACAGTTTGTGCGTAAGTAAACTGAAAGAACAGTAGACTGACGATTATCCGCGGTAATTAATATGTTAAAACAACAAAATTTATACATTTATTTTCTTATGACGGATGTATGTACGTATCGTTAAACAAAAAGCATAATAGTCAATCTAAATTTTCGAAAAGAAAGTTTAATCGTAAAACATAAAGACGCTTAGTTGCTAGGCACACAATGATTAGTTATTGTTTTACATTTCGAACGAAACCAATATCCAGCGTTAGATTTTGAGATAAAAAGAAACAATTCTTATGGCCCACTGTAAAAGAAATAGAAACCCAAATCTGGAACGCGAATAATCAGGGGTCTACCGCAGGTAACTTTGAGTTGAAGGTGCATAATCAATAACGACCGACTAGATTAAAAGATAGAAGTATTTGCTCCTAGCAAACAGACAAATAAACAGAGCAAGTAAACATAATTAATTATCTACCAAGTTTGATTTCCATAGTTTTAAAAAATTTGGTTTCAGTTTCCGCCACTAAAGGGAAAATATACCGAACTTAAGAGTGAATGCAGAGTGGAATTAGGACTTAAGCCATTTCTTGGTCTCCTGTTCAGCCCTGCTTTAGGATAAATCAGGATAAAGTTGTTCCATCACATGCGCAACTCGGAGTTGGAGGGAAGGAAACGTCATGGCGACACACTTTCGGAGCCGAACAGCGGGTCCAAAAAACAGCGGGCAGATGATATGCCATCATCCGGATTGCATCATCACGTAATTGCTGCCTCCAGGAATCCCCACGCGTCCGTTCGTTTCGGTACCGTTTGTAACTCTTCCTTAGCCCGGAGCAGCAACAACAAAAAAATGAACTGCTTCAAGGGCGGCCGGACCGTGCGGACCGGGCGGTGGTCGCGTACAAATTTACCAAAAACCGGTCCGAGCCCTAGCTTGAAAAGTGAAAGCACCGTTTCGGGCAGACCGGGGGTTTGCAAAAACCATCACAGCCCTCGAAAAAGCGGTCAAAAGCAACCGACGAGGAGGGGGGGAAAAGGTTGGCTAACTTAAGGGAACCTTTCTTTCGACGTTCGCTTGCTGCTGTTGCTTTGGCGAACAACGGCGTCCCTAATGTGATACACTTTTAAGGAGGCGAATTTCAATTAACTCAATCGATAGAGAGTTAACTGCTACTCTTTTAATCAAGAAACAAACATGAAACAACAAATGATAAACGTAAACCAAACAATCGGCATTATAAATCGAGTGAACTTAACTCTAGATCATTCTTCAAGTAGAACACAAATAGAACTCGTGCTGTAAAGTTTACATGTAATATGGCATATACTTTTTGGGACAAGTTCATCAAACCTAAGAAAGTAAACTAACCCGTCAGAAATAAAGCACCAACGCAGATGTGTATGCGAAATATTATTCATTGCCTTATATTTTCCTTTAATAATTAAGTTCCACTATCGCTCATTCACTACTCGTTCACCCCCCTTCGTCATTCCCATCTGGAGATTCTAGCAGTTCCTCCACTCACTTCGAGATTAACTTTGTTGGTTGGCAATCCGTATTAGTTATCGTTTTGTTGAAGCAACTTGGAGCAATAATACGAACACTATAAGAGGCTGGAAAACATTCTGCTCCATCCGTGGCTGATATATGTTTTTTAACGTTGGCAATAGAGCGCTCTCCCACGTCCCTAGCATCCTTCGACTACCGATTGTTCTTTGTATTTATCTTACATAGCTCTTGGTACGCACATTGATTTCCGTACAATTGCTCTTTGTTTTTTTCTTTTCGTTTTTGACTATCGCTGTAACTTGCTGCATGAGGATTTGCCTAATCGCTAAACGTTACAAGATTGATGAGCCTTTTTGAGTGCGCGCAAGCCCTTTTCGGCACGCGCGGGATGAGAATTCAGTCATATTGGTATCATGCCAGTGAGCATAGGAAGAAAGCGGATTTTTGAGCCGACCGTCGCACCAGCAGTGTGAACCCCCGCGGGACCCGTTCAAAAAACCCGTCGCTATTTGTCGTCACTTCTGCGTTCTGCACATCCTGCCCTCCTTTCTTTTCCACTAAAACGCGAGACCGAGACCCGCTAGGATCGTATGGATCGAATACTGGCAAAGCGTGCTCGGTTAAGGCTAAATTCTGAGTCTTATTTGGGTAAAATATCTCTGAGATGATTGTGTTCGTCACCGCCGAACGCCGCAAGTTCGTTCGCAATTTTGTTCTAGAGTGACTAAGAGCTGCTACACTTCTTACAATACACGTGCACCTTTCCTCCGGTTCGAATGGATCCTTCCCTTAATTCGGTTGAAAGTTGCCACTAGCGACCTCAGTGATGGCACCACGGGAACATTCTACGCATTCCCTTCTCGAAAACTTCATCTCGTTTTGCGTATCGAAAGTGTCTCACTCGCTCACTAACCGTCGGGAACGGAAAAAAACAACAACCCAGCATGAGTGTGCGGCACGAAGATAAAAAAAACCGTTCAGTGAGCCGTGGGCCACCGCTTTCTTACAACAATATCATTACGTGATTTGAATTGTTTACTAAAAATGACTATAGTCACGTTTTGATCATGAAAAAAACGGAAGAGAACAAAAATTAAAACATACAATACGATATTTTCCTGACGGTACACAAAAATACTATACACTGAGAGGTTACATACTATCTGGGACTTTGGGTGGGGGGTGAGTAAGGGTTACACATTACTTTCTGTTCTGCTGATACACGTACTATTTCACCACACACTATCACTCATTTTCTATCGCGCTTTCTAGCGTTTGAAGAAGGGGAAGTGAATGGGGGTCTGTCTTTAACAAACAAACAACAACAATATCATTACTATTCGATTGATTGCTTCAACTCCTGCGTCCCTTTTTCGAAGAATATGCGGCACCGCCACGGTACAAAAAAAATACGCTGCTGCCTTACATTATTATTGTTCCATTTGCTCGTCACTCCCCTACAGCCTAACTTTAAGCGATTCCATCCGCTGAATGATACGTTTGCGTAGCTCGGCAAATCTGTGGGTAAAAGATGTTTAAATTTAATCAAGCACCAATTAAAATTTACGGTCAGACGCTCGCGTTCCATCAACTCACTTTAACCGTATTCGATGAAGCTCGCGCTGCTCCTCCTCGTGGTATCGACCCAGGATGGCACGGCACTCCGGAATGGAGAGGTTGAGAAACTGTGCCACTTCGCTGCTGCTCGTCCGAATAACGTCCGTCAACACAAACAAAGCGGAGAAAGAAAACAAGTTAAATCAGATCAAAATATTAAAGGAAGGGTAAAGCGGTGTTGCAACAAACCTTATCTCCTGCGTTTGCTGCCCGTCCATCAGGAAGAGCTTGGCGATGTCCTCGTGCGGGCCGAGAATGACGCGCGTCACCAGCGGGTAGTCGTCCTCCTTCAGCTTCTTCTGCTCGCCATTGTCGCGCACGATGAAGAGTGCAAAGTTTTCCGCCCGCGATTCGACCTTATACTTTTCCAGTAGAAGATTAATCACCTGAAAGTTAAAGCAAACGAATGCTGATTAATGAAACTGCATTGATCATTCGTTTCAAATAGAGGTTTACTCCATGAAGAGTACAAAAATCTTTGATAACATAACGTGTTCATCAGATTAAGGTATGTTTTCGGGATAAAGCTTCAATTATTATTTACTTAAGCATCATGTGCATATCTTAGTTTAACAGGCCCTGTATTATTAGACTCAGAAAATGCGTTTGATACTATCTGGCAAAATGGTTTGATATACAAATTAGTTGAATTTCACTTCATCACCCTTTTTGGTGTACATTTCTCTATTTTCTATTTTGATATCTTCGCTTAAGATCCATACAAATACTGTCAAAAGTGAACGCTTCACAAATTCTAATAAAATACAAAACGCTCAGCTGGAAATAGACAACACTGATATTCCATGGAAAGAAAATAGACATTTTTTAGGCATAACACTGGTTGAAAGGCTAACATATTATAGAGAAAATACGTTTCTAACGGTTGTGAAAAAAATGTTGTTCGCTGTACTGTTTCCCAAACAGAATATCAACGCTTAACGTTAAACACAAACCGCTTCGTTAATTCGACCAATTAAAACGTATGAACTGCAAAATAAATACCATCTACCAATAACAAAATTATCATCTATAATTAGATCAGCATCGAATCTTATGAACTTAAACGTATCAACTGTCTGAAAACAAAATAACACTTAACACCTTGCCGCTCTTTCCTCCTAAACATTTCTCTCCTATACATCATTCAATATCTACTTAAATAAATATTCGCAAACAAAAGCAATAACATCAACTGTGACAATAACATGACTCAGATCAGATCAGATTTTAGTTTACTGAGTTGAAATTTGATGATGATGCGTTAATAAGAAATTCCTAGAATATTAACAATAGTAGTTGCTTTAAAAAATGGTCCCGTACCAAAACAAGTGAAATTTTGTGGTCAGAGGGAAACATGTTTCATCAACAGTAAGTTTACAATTAGCAGATATGGTGAGGCATTGATACGAATTAACACGCAAATTTACTTTTTCTACTTGGTTCAAATAATTATTTTCTCTCGTCTCAATCAAACAACAACATGAAGAAGCAAACGTACCTCCTGCGTGTTGACCAGCGAAGTAACCCACACGTTCATCTGCGAGCCGTACGGTGGAGTGAAGAAGGATGTTTCACGGTTGTAAAAGTGACCGTTGATCGAGCATCGGCGCTTCAGTTTGGTGCGCGAGCGCCGATTTCCCGAGCGCCGCTTGATGGCGGTCGAGCCCGTCTTCGGTGGCTTTCGCAAGACGACACCATCGTCCGTCACCGGGTGGCCGCTGATGCTCGTGCTATACTCGTGGGACGCCGCCGTGGCCGTGGCTGGATGTGGCGCCGTCGCCGGGCTGTCATTCGGCAAACCGTGGCCCCGGGTCGAGGATGAGACGCTCTCGAGCTCGTCGTAGCAATCCATCCGGATGTGGATGGAAGCGGGCGGTCCGGCGGACGGTTTCAGCGTTTCCGAGCCAGCGTCGTCGGCGTCGCTGTCCATGAAGCTGTTGCCGGAGTAGTGGTTACCCTGTGATTTCGAGCGCAGTAGCCCGCGATCGGCTGTCCAGCTGTCGGTGTCCGTACCGGGCGATGTAACACCACCTCCCGGACCGTTTGTGGTGGCGTCGGACGAATCATCCGGTGGCTGCTGGGTTCTCCTGTGTCCGGTTCCGGCACCGTTCGAGTGCCGAGTGTAATGACTACGTTGCAGATGGTGCTGTGGTCCTCCCCCGTTCGCCGGATGCCGCAGTGTCGGTACATCGTCGTCGTCAATGCTTCCACCAGCACTGGATTGGCCCTCGACGTGGAACGAACCTGCCAACAATAAATAAACGCTCTGATAAATAAATGTACATTCACGACAATATCGTAATTCTTATACTGTTAAATAAAAATAGACAATCTTGATGGTTTTTCCTCTTGTTGAATAAAGTATCACACCAAAATCGATGCAAAACCTCATCTTTGTATCCTAACACATAAAACGGTCATCGTATCGCAATGCACTGATCGTCATAGCAACCAGGAAAAAGGGAAAACTAGGGGAAAATGAATAGATATTTCGATAAACAAAATAAACTCTTCATAATAAATTCAACTCAAAATGTTTGAAGTCGAAAAGTGTATTCTTTATACTGGACACGGGAACTAGGCATTACGTCCAACTAACTTGGTCGTAAATTTACAACTAATTAAAAAACTTCCACTAGTTCTAGGGCAGTGAAAAACACGCAAAATAATTTCTTCACGCTGTTAAATACAAAAAAAACAAATAAAAAACGCACACACAGATTAAACACTTATAAAACAAAATCACACAAAATAAACAAGCACACTTAGAACTAAAATCGCGTCCAAAACACTTCTAAATAATTTCCTGGAGGATGTTTAATCTTCCGGAACCTAAGTAAAATACGGCAACACACACCAAACGAAAGAAAAATTAACCCGAGCTCAGTAGCTAAATGGTAGCTAAAATGAGAAATTGTTCAGACACTTTCAAGCTTATATTTATATACAAATTCAATCTTATATCTAAATTTCTACATACAAAATATACATTCAAAGCTCACTGAGGCTGCTTATCAACAAGATAAAGAAAATAACAACACAATATTAAATCGTGCCCTTATTTTGTGTTCGACATCATGTTGACCACTAAGAAAACTGGTCTGCCCCTCCTTTTAAAATTCCAATATTGTCAGGCAAGGCACATGAAGAAGAATGTCTTTTGCTTGCACCACGAAAAGGTTTCTTATCGCATTTTTTCGGTAATAGCCCTTCCCTGGAAAAAATACTTAAGTGAAGAATTATATTTATTGCGTTGTGTTGTAAATATCAAAATGGAACCACATTTGAAATGTATGCCAATTTATCCAGGACATTGTTTATATATTACCAATTTAACTTGTTCTTAACGTATGACCAGTACGAACAATCTGTGGCTAAAATAAGTAGATAAACATGATTGGGTCATTATCATGAGCAACCTATTACGCGGCCTTTTAAAAAAGGACCATTAAATTTGAGCAATGTATCTTTATCTTATTGATCTTTAAAATATATGTAAAACTCCACTTTCTTCAACCGTTCGTACTGCAGGTTGTTCCCTCATTTTGAGCCCATATTGCCCGGCCGTTATATTTAGTTTCTTGTGTATTGTGTCTTTAGAGAGTTGAGATGACTTTCAACTGCTATTTGTCATCTATGTTACTTTGTCTACCGGTTTCAATATATGTGACACGCTTAATTGGATCAACGGAACGGTTGGTCGGTTGACTTACCCGTAATATTGGAAGCAGGAAGCGAGAACACGTTCCGACACTGTTCGTCCGAAAGGCTGCGGTTCATCACGCCGTCGTTGTACAGCTTGAGCGAGTCGTTGATGCGCGCCGGATCGATCGGTTGGTTCAGCTTGAGCGTGCCGTCGGTGGTGCCCATCTCGGCCGCGCCGTTGGCAAACTCCCGGCTGATCTGGCGTTTGAACGCTTCGTAGTCGTGCGAGCGGAGCGTCGCCTCGGGCGTGCGGAACTCGTCGTCGGTGGTGGTGCCGACGCTGGTGGACGCATCCGGCCCGCCGGTAGTCGTCCGATCGCTGCTGTCGCCGGACGAGCTGCCCGGCTCGGTGCCACTGTTGGGCGTGAGCGTCTTGTAGTCGGTGTCGGTGATGCTGCTCTCGCTCGCCAGGCTCCGGTCGCCCGGCAGCGGCGACGGCATCGTGCGGTACAGCTTCTCGCCCCCGTCCACCTTCCGCTCGACCTGCAGCAGCTCGTCGATCTCGTCCCAGTCGAGCTGCTTCACGTCCAGCTTCGGCGGCAGCGTCACGTACTTGGCGGCGGCCGACGCCGCATGACTGGGGGACGTTTCCTTCGACGACTCGGCCGACGAGTTCGGCTTCGAGGACGCGTCGAAGTTCGAGTTCAGCTCCGACGACAGGCTGAGCGTGTCGTACGAGATGCTCTCCGAAATCGTCGTCGTATCGTTGTTGCTGTCCGCCGTCGGCTCCGTCAGGCTCGAGGTCATCGACGCCGGCTGCCGGGCGACCTCCTTGCCTTCCTCTGGCTCGTCATCGTCGCTCGCCGCCAGCCCCTTCTCGCCGCCTGCCACACTTATCAGCGAGACCGGGGTGCTCTGGCGGTAGGAGTTACGCTTGCGCACCGTCACCACCGTCCGCTGGTCGTCGTCCTCCTTCAGGTGGATCATGCCCTGCACGCCCCAGTAGATGCGCAATGCGCCTTCCAGCACCAACCGCCCATTCACCTCGCGGCTCCGTATCTCCATGCTGCGACTGTTGTGGAACTGGTTGTAGCAGCGCAGCTTCGTCTCCAGATGGCCTCGCGGTACGGTCGGCCCGGCCGGCGAACGCTGAATGGCCTGCTTTTTCTGGTCCGGCTGGCCGAAGCTCTTGTGTGACTCCACCCGCGTGCCATGGCCGAACAGCTGCGGCCCAAACAAGGCTCCATAACAAGGCACATGACAGTACGGCACGCCCTTATGCTGCAAAGAACGATAAAACTAGCACTATGAGAGTTGGCCGAAAAGGTGATAAGGACGAAACTTTTTTCAAAAAGATTAAAAAAATACTTTCACTATCGCACTTATCACCCGTTAGGGTTTTGGTAGCAATTACTTTATCACAACGATATTCCCGTATCAAAATTATGAACAAACTTATTGGTGCCGATGTGTATCAATGTGTTGAAGTTGTGCAGAGGCATCGTAAACATTTAATTTATATGAAGGAAAACTTTACTGGAATTTATTTTACTTTAAAATGTATTATTATTATGTTAGCAGTTGTTTGCAGTGTTTTTAGATAAAAACTGTATGCAAAATTAATCCATTGTAACACGTAGATTTAACCTTTTCTAAAGAGCAATTTTTCGACCGAAAAATATAAACAATTGTGAACATTTGATTCAAAATCGTTCCAATTCGTTTTTGTATGAATTTCTTCACGTTTGTTCTTCCCCGCCGTTTCATTATAAAATTCAGTCGACAACGCATTCTTCAGGTTTTTGGTAACTATTACTTTATAATACCGATATTCCCCAATGTAATCATAAACCACCGACGGTAATATTGAAAACGTATTGAACACATTGCAGTTCTGCACAGCCGTAACAGGAATTGATTCAATCTTAAGAAACCAAAATACTGGAACATTTCACAATTCAGGAAATTTTATGTCAACATTTATAATGATTCAGAAACCTCCAGTGAAATGCCAAAAACTTTACGCATTTTTTATCGTTCTCAACAAATAGATTGAACCTTTCCAATAGGAGCAAGTTCGCGACATAACTAACGGAAGCAATTGTGAGCTTAAGGTTCAAAAATCGATTCCATTCACTTTTTTCTGCAATTCTTTACATCTTTTCTTTGTTTCTTTTGTTGCATAACGAAAATTACGTGACGATTCAAAGTAATCTTCAGAAAATGTGACTAGAACAAAATTAAGTTATTTCATTTGAAATTATATTTAATTAGTAGAATGGAAGAATGCGAAAGATGTTTCAAACTGTTAAAAGTTTTGGTGATCACCTATCCCCGACGGTAAAATTGAACACATTACAGTTCTGCACAGGCGTTAGAAATATTAAACTTATCTTAAGATCAAGCCGATAAGCTTTTATCAACATTCTTCAAAATTTCTTCTCCCCCGTTGTTCCATATAAATATCACGTGACGAAAATATAAGAGACAATTCTAACCAAACGGTTGAAGATCGATCTTATTTTGGTTTTGTCAACATTTATTTACATTTATTCTTCGGTGTCGTTGCATAAGAAACATCACATTGCAAAAATTAAGCAAACCAATTCTAACTAGACAGTTTGCGATCGATGCCATTTGGTTTCGTCTAAATTTTTTGAATTCGTTCTTCCAGCGCAAAAGCCACCTCTGACAAAACCATACCAGATTCCAGATCGTTCCGATTCGGTTTTTGTGCAAATTCCTTTACATCAGTTCTTCCCGGTCGTTTCGTTCCATAGCTTACATCGAATGACTCATGCGTTGCTGTAAAGGTCTGCCCCGAGAGAGAGAAAGAGAGAGAGAGAGACAATAGCCCTTAGGAGCCGCGCAGACTTTTTCTGCGAACCAGAAAGAATGTTGCGCAAAGCAAAGCCGAAAAACAGCCAAACATCTGCCTCGACTCTGTCTGTTTGTTTATTCGCTCGCTCACGGGTAGACTTCCATGTCTGGAAGAAAACAAAAAAAAATCGCTTATCTTGGCTCCGTGGCGAGCTGGCTACGCACAATTCAGCTGGTGCGAAGCAAGCAAAAGAACAAAAAAAAAACCAAAGGTTGGCGTTATGCTCCCGCAGCACACCGACTATTCGTTGGAAGTGCGTACAGCATTGGCTATGATTCCGCAAAAGGTGTGTGTGTGTGTGTTCGTGTGAGTGTTATCTCTCTAGAACGACACGCAATTGCTAGGCTGCGGTGATGACCGCATTTGAAGCACAAGTAACACACTACGAATGGCATACTATGAGAAGATGGTGTACTGATCGGTAGTTGGAAGAAACTTCACTGGACGCAGGGCTCTCAACCAAAAGAAAATATAAAAACTGATGAAAAAGGGATGGGAACGATGGGCTTGCTTACCTCAGCGTGCTGGCCTGGGTTGAGCCGCTTGCCACACTCCTCACATCGCAAACATTCCGGATGCCAGTCGTATCCGAGGGACTGCTTGCGTTCCGCTAAAATCGAGAAAAAAAACCAGTCAACAAAACGGGGCAAATCAAGACGCTGTAAGATGGCCTCTTACCGAAGAAGACGGGTTTGCCACATTTGTGACACTTCCACATTGCACCACCCTGGCGTGTTCCGGCCGGCTCCGGCTTGCTCCGACGGTGGGCAAAGCCTTTGCCTTCGGTGTCTCGGATGGTCAAGATCAGTCAGTCACTACGCCTCGATTTCTTTCGCCCCGTGCGTGTGTGGGCGCTGGGGGGGTGGGTGGGTGTCTGGTGTGTTAGTGTGCGTTGGAGTTGACGGACGATCGCCCGTTTGACTGTCGGTTAGCGTTGATCGCGGACCGCGAGACCAGTTTCTGGTGACAGGAATGCGCGCTCGGTGGCCACCAACACACCTAACGACGGCACGGTACACCAGATGCACCGCCGTTTCCGGTTTCGGCTGGAAACTGCGCGATTTCTTTCGATAGAAGAGCACCTCAAGCACCGCGTCGTCGTGGGCTCAATAGACTAAACATTCACACCCGGATCGCGGATGAGTTTAGGAAAGAGCACATTAGGCCAAACAAAAAAAAGGCAAAAAGGAACACAAAGGAACGAAACACTACCGCGCACACATACAAACGCACGCCGCGTGCGAAACGTCGAACGAATCAGCTACCGAAACGCGAGTGACGGGTGAAAAAAGAAGCTTCTCCGCTGGTGCACCGTCTGCTCGTGGTGGCAAAAATCTCAAGCATTGTCCCTCACGCACTTCGTAGGAAATTTTTGTTCGACACAGCTGCCACCTGGTGTGGTTTCGCCCTTGAAGGGCCCCGCGCTTGGCGATAACGAACAAAAGCTGCTTCTTCTTGGTAGTAAACAACTCGCTCGCTCGCCTGACGCTGGCGAAACACGGGACAGACGGCCGGAATACGAAAAATCTTTATGAGTCACTGTCGAACACCGAACAATTGTTCCCTACACCGTCGCTACGTTGGTGGCCCTTCGACACTGCCTTTGAACGACTCGAACCAGACAGCCCTCGATCATTGACCTCCGGCGGAGTAGAGGCTGGGCGGATAGCTGGCAAAATAGAACGAAGAATTATTGTCAAAACCACACACGTCTACTACTCGTGGCGGGGACCGGGACGAGTGTTACAGATTGGCTTGCACCTATTTCGTTTACCTGGCTACTGGGACATTGTTCCGTTTGCACATGCTGGTGTTCTGCGAACATCAATATCGTACGACGATGTAGGCAGCTGCTCGCCGACCAACAAAAAAGAAAAGCATGCTGCAAATTGGCAGCCAATGACATCGCATAGCAACGAGTCTATAGTATTGAGTCTGTATCTCCAAGATGGCTGCCGGTCGGGTTTAGCAAATGAAAGCGAACGGCCTGGAATGACTTTTTTTATTAAAAAAGGCCGATTTACAATTGAGCAACCGAAAACTAATCAAATCATAAAAGTGCGTCGTTTTATGCAGCAAATAGACGTAATTTTCCATACTTGCTATCGAAATTTATTCTGAAAATGTATCAAATGTCGGTAAAATATAAAGCAAAGGATGGTAAAGAAAAGGACAAATGTTTCATGCAAGACCATTAAAAGCGCGCCAAAAAAGCAGCCATCTTTACCGTGCAACCGTTTTCGTTGATATTCCACCTGAAAATTCCAGTTGCTTGATGAAATTACAAAGTGTGCATTTTCTATCACGCTTCCCAAGCAACACAATTCATTTCTCACGCTACGGCATTCATCGTGAGCACATCAGTTCACTTGACGTTGAATTGGTGTCATGAACTCACGCCAGGCAAACCAAAGTTTACTTACTAGGCTAGTGTCACTGCACCGCCGCTTGACGTTTAATTTTCAAATGTTTCTGTTACTTGTTAACACTTTGACGTCCACAAATTCAAGGTGTCTAAACAGGCGCGTTTGAACCAATCCCTTTGCTTTTGGCTAGCATGTCTCTCTTCCTTTTGATGCACTCGCTTTCTTTCTGCATGCGAATATGCATACGTGTAGCGTGCGCTAAAAAGTTTGTTTACATTTTTCGTTTGTTTACATCCAGTTTAGTATGACTGGAGTCAGGTGCCAGCTTTGACAGATGACCGATACGACTTTTGGACCCCGTATGGAGTCTCTGGACGTCAAGTGTTAAATTTGATGAAGATTAGATAAATTATTCATTTCATCGAGACAAGAACCAGAAAATCGCTCGAAGAAATCAAACGATCTTGATTTTATCGTAAATGGCGATGGCATCATTCGACTTCATCTGTCAAACCGTACAAAATCGTACGATAAAATCGCATGCGTCAGAGCAGTGACATCAGACCTAGGCATACAAGGAACCAACCAAAATCCATCGAGCTGTTTCATATTTGGGGTGGGCATGGCGTAGCGGTAGAGTTAGAAAACACCACGCCAGATGTGTGGGATCGAATCCAGACCACCGATCTATAATTTTCCGTCTATCGGTCACAGAAACTCTCTACGGAGAGAGGCTTTGTCCCACTAGGGGATTTTGAGCCAATTAAGAAGAAGATTCATATGTTGATCTAGCCTATGCTGCAGACAAACAAATCATAACTTGCTTTTCACAATGGAACGTTTACTTTATATCGAGGGACGTTTCCCAAAGGCTGATACATTCCCCGGTTGACGAAAAATGACAGCTCAACCTGGTTTTGGAAATCAAATCATTAGAAATGATAATGTGTGCGTTGGTCGTTTTCTGAAGGAGAGAAAGAGTGCGAATGCTACCTATGCATATTCTATCCTTTGCAACCTTCCAGGCCAAACTATCGCCAGAATGCTTACTGTGTCGTTATACGCGTATAGGCACGTACTCACATAGGAAACTTATGTGAGATGTAAATATGTTTGTATTGGAGAAACCAAAGGATCATGTGTTTGCGCATTCTGGTCAAAGAAATGTTAGAGTGCAGACGCAAGTGCAGCAAGTGTTGTGAATGATCGTGTTATGAATACTATTGCGGTAAGGAAAAACTAACATATCATATTAAAACGATGGAAGTCGAGGTAAAATCAATAACATTCAAACTTTTTTACTTTTAGAACACATCTGGAACATGCCAAGAGCGAGAGTACAGCGTCGGATGATACACCAGCTGGCTTGCAGACGCGAAGAAGAATTGGATCGTTCTGACCAGGATATTCATTGTAAAGGCAGGATCTCTGCACTGGTAAGCCTTTGAACATCATAATAAACATCCGATGATTTATTCCTTCGAAAGCAATTGTTTTTATTTCACCGCAGAATTCTGCGGGTAGAAGAAAATATCACACCAATAGAATATGCGACACGCACACACCTACACGCGGGCTACCATCACGCACACCATCAAGCAAACCAATGCATAGGTGTGCGGCAATACATAGGCGATCCGTCAAAAATTTGACTTGCTGCTAGACTTGCTGACAGGACATAGTAGCAGCAGAAATTTTGAATTTTCGTCAAGCGGGGAGGACTTTATCTGTCATCATTACCTGTCCGATTACTGTCAAATCGCGTTTGACAGAACTTTGCTGGTCAGAAAATCGGAATAGGGCACGACCGTTTCCGATTTGATTACGACTGGCATTTTTATGTCAAAGCGAGGTTTTTTTAAAATTTTCGGTTGGTTTTCATCGAGGAGTGTTATAAATATTTTGACCATATGGTTGTCGAAGATGATTTTAACCATGAAATAGATCAAATGACAGTAAAGCCGATTCGCACAGAGGCAAGTGCAAGTGGCAAGTAAGCAAGCAAGAGGCAAGTAGCCGTTCGCACTGGAGCAAGCACTTGCCGGTAACTAAATCACTCACACACGTACACAGGAATATATGAATTTTGATTGACCGTTCCTCTGATCTTGAATTAATAAAAAGATTAATCATTTATACTACCAGATAATATTCCTGTAATATAAGTCGAAATTTATCCTAATCATATCACCTAAACGAAAAAGTTGTTGTTTGACAACTTGTATTACACGATTTGTCAACCAATACATCCACCTACTTGCCTGCAAAAATAGGATCGTTTCTATTCAAGTGGCAAGTAGCTACTTGCCACTTGCCACTTGCACTTGCCGCTGTGCGAATCAGCCTTAAATACCATCGTGTAATAAGGGTTTACCGAGCAGGAGTGAGAATTTCATGAATTTCTTTAGTGAGGCGCCGGATTTTCACGTCTCACGCGTTCCTAGGGTGGCTGTGAAGTGAAAATGAGCTTTATGTTGCTTGGGTTGATTCGTTCGGAGTCGGGTTTGGCAGCGCTGTCAGTGTGCAACCGTTGGTAGCGTGTACGACATCACGCGAGCTAACAGCTCATTCCATTTCCAGACTTCTAGCCGAGCAGAAGTATTTTCAGCTAGCTACCCTTCGGGCCTCACCAGTGTTAAGCAGCATTTGTTCGAGCGTTCGCACGCGCTAGCGATATTAGGCGGCAAACGAACCAGTGCATTGTCAGACGCCGACCCGGAAGGTTGTGGTTTTAGGAAGGCTGCCCGAGTCTTATGGGCCACAATAGTGTGCGTTTCGGTACAGTTTATTACAGTGTTACAAACTTTCTATAAAGTGACTTTACTTGCTGCCAGTATTTTGACGAAGTACGAACATTTTTCAAAGAAGCTAGATGAAGAAAAGTGACAGCCCGTGGAAGAACTCCATGATGGATTTGTTCAGTAATCCAGAAAGCGTCGAGCTGGGGCCGGCTGACAAGAATCCGGCCAATTGTGATTTGCAGGCGTGCGTTATGGAAGTGCCGCCAACTCCGCTTGTGACGGCACTTGGTTATTGCACCGGTGTAAAAGTGTATGTGGTAAAGCGGCAGCTAGCAACTGTTGAACGTTCTCCTTGGACAATACAGATGCTTTGCCCACGGAACGATCCTACTCAAAAGCAGTTGTTTGAAAAGCGTCTTTCGAAGGAAGCTGCATTACTTCTGTAAGTGAATTTGTTTTATTTGTTTTTTTTTGTTGTGCATTCTTTGAATGGTGTGTTGATGTGAACGTCATCCAGCCTTTTCATTTTCGATGTGACAGTTCGGCCTGCTGCCATCCAGGAGTGTCGAACATAAATAAAATTGTTCTGTTTGTTTGTTTTTTTTTTTTTTTCAAATTGAATAACTGATATCGTTCGTTTCATTTGACTTTACAGACAACTGAAGCATCCAAATATCGCTGGGTACCGGTCGTTCGGGGGGATCGATGAAGCTCGCAACTTTATCGCCCTTGAGTATCTTACCACCTCACTCGGGCAAATTCTGGAAAACCGTTACAATACGAATGCCGGTGCACTTGAGGCGTACAAAACCAAACGCATGATCATCCATTTGCTGCGCGGGCTGGTTTATCTACATGAATCTGCGCACATCCTTCATGGCGACATCAAGTCGTTCAACATTCTCATCAAGAAAGATTTTGAGAATGCGACTATCTGCGACTTCGGAGCGAGCGCTCCAGTCGACCAGGAGGGCTTCCTAGATCGAAAAAAGGCACCGGAAGGGCGCTACGTTGGGACCTCGCTGTGGTCGGCGCCGGAAGTGTTTAGCAATAATCCGCACCTGATCTGCGTGAAGGCGGATATTTTCGCCTTGGGCATGACCATTTACGAAACGTTGACGTTGACGCCGCCACACACCTTTGCGGGTATTATGGATGAAACAATCCGGGCTAGTGTTGACCGGCGTCCATTGGAGATGTCCTTGGAAGGCGAAGAGGAAGACGGATACGAAGAAGAAGGCGAATTCGCCGAAGAGGAAGACCAAATTGCCGACGAGGAAGACCAAATTGCCGATGAGGAAGACGACGTACCCGAAGAGGACGACGAGGTTCATGGAGAGGACGGCGAAGTCCACGGTGAGGACGGCGCAGAGGAAGGCGTCGCCTGCGAAGCTCCGAAAGGCGAAATGCTCGAAATGATAGGAGATGAAGAAATTGAGGCACTGTGTAAAGACATTGTGGAATCGCACAAGCGGAAGCTTGCGGACGATGGCGAGGAGCATTTGCTGAAGAAGCGCAAAACCTCGGGTGAAGAATCCGTCGCGGACAGTGTTGGTGGTAAATCGCCAACGGCTGATGAAGATGCCCTGGGCAATCCCAGCAATGATGGTGATGTGCCACGAGACGACGAGCAGAAGGAAGTCGTTCCGACTTCCCCGATCCCCGAGGCCGAAACTTCATTTGCAGGTAGCGATGATTCTGGCCGGACTATCCCAATGAAAGGCCGGACTATCCCAGTGTCAGGTTCTGAGCGACGACGTGACGAGCAGAAGGAAAGCGATCCGGCTTCCCCGATGATAGATCCAGAAGTCATCAGCATCAGCAGCGACGAGTCGGTGGAAGAACGGCCAAGGTCTGGGATAGTGTTGGAGGTGGCATCTGATTCCGAATTTGAGGAGTATTATGAGGAAGAGTCTGACCAGGAATTTGCCTCACACGCCGACGCCGAGGGCGAATACGAGGAAGACGATTACGAGGACGGGCAATACCTCAACTACGCGGTGCTCGGCACTCGTCCGCCAATTCCGAGCTCCATTGAAATCGGGAAAGAGCATCTTCCCCTCGTGGAGCTGTTCTACGTCTGCACCGAAAGTCTGCCAAACGATCGTCCAACCGCCCGACAACTGCTGGATGCGATGACAAAGACGATGTGGGAGCAAGGCGAGACCGACGCACTCGAGCAGCAGACGGTGGACGACGAAAAAAAGCCGTGCCATGAGTCGACGAAGGCGATGCCGTTGCAAGGCGAAATGGAGGCTACAGAAACGAAGACGGTGGACGCCGAATCAAAGCCGTCGGACCCCGAAACACAGCCGTTGAACGCTGAAACACAGCCGTCG
>KE525342.1:2120780-2141223 GCA_000441895.2 Anopheles sinensis
ATTTTTAAATTCTACTAAGACGTATGTTTCTTACTATTATTATTTTTTAAATTCTACTGAGAGAAAGTTAGGAATCAACAAAAGGAACAAAATCAAATTCGCGCATCTCAACAAACTCAGGTACGTCCGAAGACGTATGTTACTTACATTATTATTTTTTTAAATTCTACTAGAGAGAAAGTTAGGAGTTTCAACAGAAGGAACAGAATCAAATTCGCGCATCTCATCAAACTTAGGTACGTTCGAAGACGTATGTTTCTTACATTATTTTTCTTTGGTTGTCCTCGAGAGCAAGTTAGGAATTTCAACGGATGGAATAAAATTGAACTAGCGTTCCATTTTCAAAAAACCTTGTTTTTTCATTTCTCGAGTTATCGACGAATTCGATTGGCTTCAGGTTTGTATGTGTCAACGTTTCTGCAAAGAGGGTAAGTTCCGGCGCTTACGGATAGGTTGTCGATAACTGAATCGTAGATATGTTTCTTAAGTTTCTTTCATTTAGAGCGTAAAATTTCCGTTCGTTTGTTTGAAACTTACCGTGCAAACTTTCATTTTGTCTCATCAAACTTTCATGATTCTGCCGCTATTCATCTTTCTGCGCCTATTTACGGTAGGTGTGTAACAATACTTCAACCAACACGCACCAAGTGAAAATGGACTAACTTTACGGTCAGAGTGTTCATATTTCATTTCAAATCTTTTTTATTCTTTGAAATACATAACTTTGAATTGAAATTTCAAATATATAACTAGCATCTTCAACACGTTTTGTCCCAATTTTATTACGTTTCTACTATCCCCACCGTCCCGTTCCCGCTCCAATTCCTATACGCCTAGCTGAAATTACAGGTTTCTTTTATCATTCACATAATAATTTTAATATTAATAATAAGTATAATGATCATCATGTTGATAATAATGACAATTCTAGTCACGATAGTTATAATAATAATAATAATAATCGCAGTAGCATTAATAGCAGTAATAGGTCATAATAATAATATAATAATAATAATAATAATCTTGGTTATCATCATCAATTCGTTTCCAGTTACCGTCGTCGGCGACGTTTCGTAGTAGTTGCAGTTCTAGTTGCAGTTTTACATGCAGCTGTATTAAGAGTAGTAGCGGTTATAGTAGTAGGTATCAGTAGAAGATGAAGTAGCTGTCGCAGGTTCACCTCGTATTAGTCCTCCCCCCGTCCGGCAAATGGGACGAGACGGGAACTAAGCTAGCACAACTGCTGCTTATATCAATGTTAAGCCTCGGATGGTACCTTCCTTCGTTTCTTTGTTTCACTCATTTCGTTTGATTAATCCCCTTCGCCGTCATCCTCCAAAACCCATTCGTTTCCATCCAGCGACGGATCTATGAGGTTTCCTGTTATGTTTTACAATTTTTCCCTAGAACGCATACGCTTCTACTTGTCCACTACAGTGCGGGCTAATCAGCCTCGTCGATTTCCGCGACTCGCGCTCTTTCCTTTCGTACCGTTTTTGTTTTTTTTTCTTTGCACATCTTAATTCATAGCTGCGGACTGGAAGAGGGCTGGGATGAGGCGAGGGTTGGATCGAATAACAAGACTAATCGTTTCCTTCTACCCCCTTTTTTTGACCCGGTTCGGTATGTAATATCCTTTTAAAAAGCGTTACCCGTACGCTTTCGCTTTACAAACTTTATGTTTTTCTTTATCCTCGTCTCGTCCGTCGTCGGGCGAAAAACCTATTTACAGATGATATCAAAATATGCAACCTGGTGCGAGAGAGCCAAAGAGAGTGGGCAGTGGAAAAAAAACAAATTCGGCAGCAAGGACAAACCCCCACAACGTAACAAAAAGACAAATGAAAAATCACATCAAAATCACCGTTCCAGTCAACAAGAGAAACACACAAAAGTACGCCGAAAGTGTTGTCGAAAGGTGTTTGCAGAGTTCCGCCTAGCTTCTAAGTAACAAAATATACATAATAATTGTTGGAAAATATAGATCACAAATAAGAACGTTAATATTAATTATTATATAATGTAAAAAAAAATACTTAATTGTACCCGTTAGTTCGAGAGCTGACACAAACAAATCAAGAAAAACGTTTTACTGAAGTGAAAGGGCCGGGGGAAAAAAAAAACAAAACACGCAATAAACCTACATCGATAGATCTCCGGAGCACTTCCGGCACACACCCCCAACCCGACAGCGTACAAACACACACACCCTCCCTCTCTCCGTGCTCTCTCCACACAGGGTTTGACTTGATTTAGTTGATTCATATCGAGAAGTAGTGGGTTCAGTATCGCGCTTGGAATATGTTCACATTTGCCACGGTTTCGGCACACGTACCTCCGCCTCGCGCTAAAATGTGTTCGTAAAATGTATCCTGGCCACCGCCTTAAGTTATTTACAATATTTTATCCCTGGTTTGATTTTTTTTCCTTTTTATCTGCTTGTTTGCATTTTGTTTGCGTCAAATCTTAAAATGTAATCCTTTACACCGATTGCAGTAAGAAAAGAGAAGTGAAGGACCCTAAAACACGCACACAGCAAACACCCCACACCATGATCTCTATCGGTTCTGCCTAAGTATCGGCCTAAGTTTTGCAACGCGCATCCATTTCTTTTCAGCGGCTTTCGTTAGGAATCGTAGAATGGAATAAGAACCCTCAAGATTTCATCATTGGAAAAGGGTAATAGTAGCAATTGATGTGTTAATGCACAAGAAAACTTCACCTTGAAATGCCTCGGGTTCGCGAACAAATGTGGAAGAAAATATCATTCGATCCTGATTGAGTATGTTGCGTTTTTGACAGAAAAATCTAGCACAAGCATTGCGAAAACTCCCGAAAGAAGCAACCAGAATGGTTTGAAATTGAAACGTCAACGATCGGACGAATCGCGAGAGGCTTTGTAAACAAGAAAGATCCCGAAGAAAACGACTTTCCAGAAGGTAACCAGAGCGTTTGCGCTTTCGATCAGTCCACCGTGAAGAAGTGCAGTTTCCGAAGAGGCAAAACTAAAGACAACGGAACCGTTGGTACACATATTATTGCCAAGCAAAACTAATACGAACAGCTGCCGACCAGCGGGTCGTAGCTCGTGTTTTGGGTACCAAGGCAGGAATGTATAAAAGGTGGATATCTCGATCCTCATATCCTCTTGGGTCGCGTGAAATTTAACGAAACCAAAAAGCTGTCTCGCTATGGTTCGAAGAAGCCGCCATTTTTGTGCGTGTACGTGTGTGTGTGTGTGTGTATGGACCGGCCGGGATTCATCCAATTGTAAATGTTTTCGTGCACCAGACAATCCACTCTCCTTCGCTCGTCGTATCCTTTCCGCTCGCTTAAGCACCCGGGCGGACAAAATGGCGTATCAAAATCCGAGTGCTTTGCATGTCGACTGCAAACCACCGTTGAGGCGAACCACCACAATACTCTCTCTCTCGAAGAAGAAAACGGATAGGTGTCAATCGGGTGTATCCTCTCGCAGCGAAAAGCCTACCCATCCCGGAACTAAGAGCTGGACTGGCCGATATTTCGAAGGACGTATGTAAGCTTCGTCCTTTCACCGACGTTCCACGTTTACCTTCACTGCGCGATGACTAGAAGGGTTTCTCCTTTTTCACTAGCGAACGGACGAAAAACCACTCGGAACTGCTTTTCCTTTCCATTTCCCTTTTTCGCGAAAGGTTGATCTTCGATTGCGATTGCGTACAAACAACCATATTTAACATGAGGCAGAGAGAGTGAGAGCTTGATTGTAAAAAAATGGTTGTTTTAAAAAAAAGCAAACAACAATGCAAATCTGCACCTAGCTTCACAAAATCAACGTATAAGTCTTCTCTCGCCCGGTTTTTTCCCTGTGCTCGGACTCACAAAATAGTACGGAATGCATGCAACGGTTTGTAGTTTTTAAAAACAAAAACAAAACGAGTGTTGTGGTGGCTCCGAGAATGGTTGTAAAATACTGATAAGAGCTGCGACCCACCCCGCCGGGGGGTTTTACGTCACTGTTCGCTGATTTCGATCGACCAAAGGCGCTTGCGATCGATCGAGGTGAAGTCGGCCAGACCCTCGCCGCCGGCGACGCTGGGCAGATCGGTGTAGCTGTGCTCCGGCGGCCCAGCACCACCCGGTGGTGGTGGTAGTGGCGTGCTAACCGCGTCGATGCTGTCGTAAAAATCGGCCCCTTCCGACGAGGTGCTACCGACGGGCGGAAGGCCTCCGGAGGAGGCTGTCGTCCTGCTGTCGGAAACCGTCGCCTTGTTCACCTTGAACTCGACCATCACGTCCTCCTCTTCCTGCTGGGGACAGTAAAGCAGGCAGCTCTGCCGCTCGTCCGCACTCTCACCATCATCGTCGTCGTCGGCGTCTTCGGCCTCGGTTTCGGTGTCGAAGTAAAGACACCCGCTAGAGCTTGTCGCCACCGCCGGACGTCGTAGTGGTTGACGGATGGTTCCATTGGCTTCCGCCAGCGGAAGCATTCGGCCAGTCGAGGCGGAGCGCTGGTGTACGCACGAGTTGTGCGGGACCTGCTGGCCGCTCAGCTGCTCCCAGGTCTTCAGGATGTTCGGGTTCACCTTGCCGACCAACCGGCAGGTGGTGGTGCTCGCACTGTTGACGGTCGACGGCTCCTTCGTACCCTTGAGCGAGTGGAATGCAATCATCTTCGGCCGCGGCACGATCAGCGATTCGTTCGTGTCCTCTTCGTCGCCATTTTTGCTGTCATAGCTCAACGTCGGTTGCTGATCATCCTTCAACTCATCCTGCAGCACCAGCTCGATCGAGCAGTCGTCTTCACTGTCGAGCGAGCGACTTGCGCCACCTAGCACCCGCTCTTCATCCTCTTCGTCCTCGTCGGCCCTCAGCAGGATCGGATGTTTGTACGCCAACTCGTCCATTTCTCGCTGTTGCTGTTGATGGATGTGCCCAGCAGAAGGCAGTTGATGGACGTGAAAGATTGGTGGTGGTATTGACATCTGCTGCTGCTGCTGCTGCTGAACGTCACACCTGGTCTTCTTCGCAGCGAGATACTCGCCTATCAGGTTCCGGGCGATTCTTTCGCCGGGCGTGCCGCCTTCGTCACGCAGCACGTTCGCCACGGAAGGGGTAGAAAAGGACGCCCGGACAACGGCAGGCTTCGTACCGGTCGTCACCCCACCGGTCGAAGTTTTCGATCTCGTGCGTGCCGATCCCGACGGTTTCGTGCCGGCCACTCCGATGCCGGGCAACGGTGACGCTACGATGAAGCCGGGCCCGGGTGGTCCGGTAGCCAGGAGCAGGGGCGTCAGGGTCGGTTTCGCCAGCCGGAACGTGTTACTTCTCCGGGCCTGTTGATGTTCGCCAACCGATCGGGAAACACATCATTGCACCGTCGAGCCCGGGGGCAGATTGAAGGAGTAGCAGGAAAATAAACAGAAACAAGAGAAAGAAGACAAAGGAGAGAAAGAGAGACACGGAGAGAAAGAGAAAAAGAGCGAGAAAAACCAGATAAGTAAACACGAAAGTCACCACACGAATCGTCTTGGTTATGGTTTTTTTTTATGGTTGAAGGAAAGATTTGTTCCGCTTTGGGTCATTTAGAGTCAAACAAAAAACAGGTGGCGAAGGTGAGTGTGTGTCTGAATAATGTTCATTACATACATATAACACCATCCCTTTCCTGAACTACCGCAAAACAAAGTCAAGGTATGGTTAGTAGTTGTTCTGTTTTCCTCTCCACCCCCAGCATCCGTGTGCAACCTTTTCTTTATTTTTGTTTTGTTTTGGTCATGTTTACATGTCGTTTAGAAAGCCGGAAAGAAGCGTAAATCATTTTCAATTTTGCACAAGGAAACACAGAAAAACTGGAACCACTTTTCCCTTCTCTTCGTCTCCGTCCAAGCAAAACAGAACCTAGTAGTAACAGAGTGAGAGGGGGGGGGGTGCGCACAACAAAGCGAGTGAGGGGGTTAGGAAAGGGGGGTGAAGTGTGTGTTTAAATCTATGTGAACATATTAGTGCTACGTTGGATGGATAAATGCGTGTGGAGCGTTTGCACTAAACAGTGGATATGACTGAATACCTACAGCTGATTAGCCTTAGAGCGCTACTCTAAAGATACCCCGAAGGGGAAAGGTTATTCTTCTTACACAAAACCATTGTAACAGTGCGATTAAAATGGAAATGGTTGCAATTGTAGAGCTATCGTTTGAATTCGGAATTGTGTCTGGATGACGGTCCAACACAGTATTATTTATGTGCATGCAATGTTCTTAAGATGCGCGTGCCTTATCGTTAACCGATTTTCTTGCGTGAAGATGACTATATTAGCAACTCGTTTGAACCACCAACTTTTCCGCTCTGTCTTTGAGTGCACCTGTTTGTGACAATGGGTGTATGTTTTCAGCATGCATACATTTAACTTTTGCAACCAGTAACGATCGAAAAACACGGATAAAGCCCCGGTTAAAACAAAGCTGTTGTGTGCAGCAGTTTGGATCGAGTGAAACACTGTAAGAAACAAAACACTTTGAGCGGTTGCTGCGAAAAAGGCCTCAACCTTGCAAAGGATTCGTGCAAACGAGGCAGCCTGAAGATGGTTGCATTCAACCAAACAGCCATACAGTACAGAGCAGTACGTCAACCCTTCTCAATCCCCACCTACATTCCACTTTCCGTGTCCTTCGCGCCCGTCTTTCACCTTCGGTAGCTCAATGGACTTACTTAATAGCTTCTAGCATGTGTTACGTTTATTTTTTGGGAAAAAAGTGATGGCATAAAAAGCCTTAAGTGGAGGAAAAATCATCCTTCTAACCAATTCGTGACCCCCTGTTGATATCCAACATCCCCCCTGCCTATGTTTCGAACAACATCAACACCATTGGACACCAGCGTATTACAGCTAAAAAAAAACCGGAATATAGATGAGCATAGCGTGTAATCGCATTCCCGCGCTTTGGACTGGCCTACCAGCCAGTAGCCACGCAGTACGAGAAAACAACGTCAAGGAACCGTTGGCACAAACTCAAACTACAACCGAATTGCGCAGATACACCAAACAATTAGGGAAACGTTAAAGAAACTAAAGGGAAGTAAGAAAAAAACAAACAAACAAATCAAATAGGAAAGAATAAGCGTACGGAAAACAACTTAAGCCCAGAATCCAAACAACATGGTGGAAAATGAAAATGACAGGACTGATGAAATGAACTGTTAACAGGATGTCGTTAATTGCATGAAACAATTAAACACGAAGGAAACATTTATGGAACGGAAATAAAATTAGTCGAAATAATTGGGATGAGGCAAAAGGAAAATAGATAGTTTGTGGTGAAAATGTTGTCGATTAGAAGCACACATACGGATACACACACACACACATGCACACATAGAAACATTTACTCTTACGCATGATCCGAAAACTAAGCCACAACTGAATGTTAGGATTGGACTATGATAGACGGAAGGGGAATATGAGAGGGATTGAGAAACATTTAAGGAAATGGGGGAGAGGAGAGAACGAGGGAAACTAAAGGTACAAAGCACGATTCGATGTTTAAGGAACATCTTTCACCTTATGAAAAACTAGACGGGCAAGGTAGGCGACAGATGCTATGCATATGATTACAAGAAATATGTAAAACCCGCGCTTACAAAGCAAGGTATATCTCAAATAAGACAGTTCAACTGGTGGATCACATGGTGACTTTTATGATATTACGATGAAGTGAGTCGACAAATAATGTGACCTATTAAAAACTGGTGTAAATGCAATTAAATTTTCCATCGTTAATGCCGTGCCTAATGCACAACAAATCGGATTGGTGCTAAATTACAGCTGGAAAGCGATGCGACGTACGTTCGACGCCGAGAGCTGGTGATGCTGAGGTGGAAGGGGAGGGGAAAAGCAAGCGAGGGAATGGGATGGAGGAATTGGTTCCCCGGAAGCACTGGTGAAACGACGTTACAAAACTGCAGACACGGAAAATGCGGCGATGAAAGTGAGGCTCTCGCGCGCGCGGTTGGTTGCTGTAGCGATAAACATGTAATGGACGGTGTGTAAATAAGAGAACCAATGGCAACAATGGCATTATACACTACGTTGGTTGCATGCGCGAAATACGAAAGCGAACACACACAAAAAAAGGGAACCAAATGATGGATGCAGTGAAAATGAGAAAGAGGAAGAAATGTACCATCGAACAAGAAAGACGAGTGAGTTAAAAAATGTAGTGAACAGGTGAAGCTAGAAATTAGTAGCACAAGGAGATGGAGAGGAAGAGAAAGAAATGAAGATGGGGAGAGGATGCGATTTTGCAAATGTAAAATAATGCACAATTAAATGCCTAATGATTAGCCAATTGAACCTAATTATTCTAAGGGGTGTTACTTAAATTCTGTTTTGCACGTGACTCCGCGGAGTGGAAAATGTGTATGGAAAAGTAGAGACACCACAGAAACAGATAAACAGAAGAAGAAGAAAAAAAACAATACAAAGAAAGTAAAGGAGAACACAAACGGAACGCAAAACGTTAATTTAAAAAGATAACGAAAAAAACAGAAACAAAATCACAGGACTTACGAAACGAGAAGAAACAGGTATGTACCCCGCGCGCTAGAGTAGCAGGTGGTGGTTGTGGTAGTAGCACTGGTAGTAGTAGTGGTAGGTAGTGTTGGTAGTAGTAGTACGAGAAGTAGTAGTAGTAGTAGTAGTAGAGCAAATGACAATAGTAGTAGCGGCGGCGGCGGCGGCGGCAGCATTCGTCTCCTGCGTCCATGACCAGCAGTGTAAATCCTGCGCGGAACAACGTCATCCCGTCATCCGTCCTCGCGTTGGTCTCACTCATTTCCGGCTCACAGTCGTCTAATTGGGGTGTTTGGCTCTGGGGTTTTTCTCTTCTGCAGAGTGAGCGGGTGTGGCAAGCGATTGTTTGAACCACTTTCGACATCGATTGGCAGCAGCAGCGTCGAGAGCCTTGGCCGACGAGCTTTTTTACGCAACGTATATCGGGCGGGGCGGGCCGCCGCCATTGTTGTATCCAACGCTGAACGCGCTGTAACTCGATGTTGTTGTCCGCCCGATGTTCACTCTGGAGGCACTTAAATTGTATTTTTTCGTATGTTCGCATCGGCGATCAGCGTGGTCAGCGAGGTGTATCATTAGTGGATTCGTAACACCGGCGAAGCACAACCCCGAAGGCTCATCTGTTCTTTTTTCCTTGTTTTTGCTCCTTTTTTTCTACTTTTCGGCGTACAAAGCATCAGCTTTTTCTCTTGTTGTTGTAATCTTTATCATTGCAAAGGTGAGGGAAAATAGTTTCCACACCGGTGGGGGGAGGAGGAGGTCCGAAGGTTAATGTTTTACATCTCCCTCCCTGTCGCTCTCTCTCTCTCTCCCATTTGTTTCCTCCTCGACTTTCGATTGTTTCCAGTTTGTGTCCAAAGGTGCAAAATCTTCGCATCGCAAGCCCAATTTTCTCCGCTTGCAGTTCGTCCATGGTTTCTTTAGTTTTCATCCGCATTGAGAGTCAACCAGCCAGCTGACACTCTTCGAAACAAACAAACAAACAACAAATTCCCGACAGGTACTACACGCATGCCCTGCAGTAGTAAGTCACTTTGCTAGTTTCCTTTTGCCCGCGCGGGGTTGCGTTTTAAGGATGTCTAGTCATCTCGATCGAAAAGCTTGACCTAACACCCACACACACACACAACACACACACAGTCAAACAGTGTCGCATTCCATCGAAAAGAGTGAGAGATGCAGAGAAATTGATACAGAAAGAAACTTCGTTCGATTAGCGGGGCGAGCACGAGAAGGCTTTGAAGGGGTTTTGAGGGTGAGTAATACAAAGTTTTCTGTTACACACACACACACACTCGCGCGCGCATACACACACACATTAAGAGGACAACAGTAACGTGCAGGATTTCGGTCGGATCTACTATCTCCCCCATTTTCTTTGTCAATGTTTCAAAAGTGCAGAAAGAAGAAGGGCACGGCGGTATCTGAACGCCGGCGGCCACAGGCATTTCCCGGTCGGTTTGTGGTTTTCCGAAAGGCTTAGAGGGGTGACAACACAAGGCTAACAGTAATCAATGTAGTACTTGCTTTTTTCTCTCTTAAACTATATTGCAAATAGTAACTCTAACACAAATCGCAAAGTGTGCAGAAAAAAGGAAGCAAAATTGGAAAAAAACATAAACGTTATGAGTTCGAGCAAAGAAGATTTCTTCTTTAAAAAAAAACAATTGCAAATCGAACAGGGTTTCCCATTTACGGTGGGAAAACAATGTGTTTTAGTTTGTCCAGTAGATCGCAAAGTTGACAACAAACCAAATCAAATGAGAAAACCCGACGTATGTTCGTATCCCTCATGTCCAAAAGTCAAGAGAAAAAAAAAATATTCCGCTTGTTCGACCGCAGAAGAACCGTTCAAGGTTCTAGTGCTGCTAATCCAATAGTTCTTGGGTAGAGAGTTCCGCGTAGCAAGGTCCTTGTGATCGACCGATCGAGGAAGTAGAGCCGCACGAAACGAAGGGAGAGTGGAATTGCGCCGAGAATTGGGCGCAAGAAGAAGGTAAGGGTAAGAGAGGGGGTGGTTGTAGTAAAGCTGCCTGGCTGCCTGGCTGACTGCGTCATCCTGCATCATAGCTTCTCGAGACTATCAGGGCCTAGGTGTACAGTATGCTGCCTTCTATATAGTGCCCTCCCCCTCCCGTGACGCCCCGGGCCACGGAATCAAGTGAGCGGGGGGGAGGTCACACAATAGTGGTTTTTTGTTTTTTCGATGGTGGTAGTGTTGGTGTTGGGTAATGGTGATGGTGATGGTATGGTTTCAGCCGCTGACTATCTCTGCTCTGCCTCTCCGGATGGAAGAACGGGTTTCGATCCGCGACGAAAACCCAGGGTTTAGATTTTCAGCCAGTTCCAAAAGGACGATCGAGAGTTGCGTACCTTGCCGTTGTCGCTGGGTGTGGTGGTGGTGGTGGTGGTGGTGTTGTTGGTGGCGGAGCTTACGTTGGTCGTGGACGACGGCGTGTCGGCGGACCCGAGCGAGGAGCTCGAGGCGTGCCGAAGGACGCCACCGCCGGCGCTCGGTTTGCGCTCGCGTATCGCCGGTGCCGGATGCGGTACCGCGGAGGTAGACGACTGGCCACCACCGCTGCCGATGCTGGTGGCGCTGGTGCCGGGTGCGTCCTTTCGCAAGGACTGCTTGCGGGAGAGGCTATCACAGTTCTTCACCTTGGTCGTGAGGGTGTCGCGCTTGGGGCGCGGCAGCGGGGACGAGCTGATCACACCACCGTAGGCGGTGGGCGGTATCGGGGGTGGCGGTAGCGTCATCATCGTGGGTGTCGCCCGGTGGGGCGGCGAAACTGGCGCCGGTTGCGGGAGCTTGGGCGCCGACGACGACGTCGACGAGGAGATCGGTATCGATGAGGAGCGCGATTTCTCCAGCGACGGCGTATCCTTGCTGTTGTTGCTGCTGCTGGTGCTGCTGCTGTTCCGCCAGCTGCTGCCAGCCCCTGGTATTGCACCCGCACCCCCATGCTGATGCTGTCCGGCGGCACCGAACGAGCCGGCATCGACCGATCGCACGTACAGGCTACCGGTGCTCTTCGTGAGGCTACGGTTCGACGATGGCCCCGACGAGCCACCGCCTCCTCCACCCAGTGGCCGCTGCGACGGACCCGTCGGCGTCGTGGGGGTGGGCGTGGCGGAGAAATTTCGCCCACTCGGTGGCTTCGGAGCGGCCGATCCCTTCGTACCGGGGAGTGGAATCTTCGACGGACGCCTTCGTGGCGTTTCCGGTGCTTGATTATGCTGCTGCTGCTGCTGCGATTGCTGCTGCTGCTGCTGGTGATGCAACCGATTGCCACCGATGCTGATGTCCCGCTCCGCCTGGTCCTGCGCCGACTCGGTGCTGCTACTGTGGTGCAGCGCGATCATATCGTCCATGGCGACCGGTGTCATCGCCTTCATTGACGGCGTCGACACTTGCGACGAGGGCAGACGCATCGCGAGCTGACTGTTGACGGTCACCGACGACACCACGGTCGGGTGATGCTGATGATGGTGATGATGGTGCTGGTGGTGATGGTGCAGCTGATGGTGCTGCATCAGGTGACCAGCATTGTGGTGCTGCTGCTGGGCCGTGGCACCTCGACCGACCGCCGCATGATGCTCGGGACTAGTCTCGGCCGACGGGGGCGCCGATTTACCGCCGCTCGTCGATTTCGATTCAATCACCCGCAGCTGCGCCTTGGTGCCCTCGAGTTCGATCGATTTTTCCATCAGCTGTCGGGAAGCGGACGAAACAAACAAGGCACACCAAAGGTTAGCTCTGACAAAACCACGCACTCCAAACCAAGCGCCAACTCACCTGAAACCTTAGGTCGTCCAGATCCTCTTTCGACTTTTCAAACTTCTCACTCAGGAAGAGCCGGGAACGGGTGGCCTGTTCCAGCCGCTGCTGCAGTATCTGTTGGAAGAAGATTATGGATGAGTTTGAAGCATTCTAGGGTAACGGTTTTTCGCAGGGTTCATTATGCTGAAAACCACCGACTGTATAAAGTAATAACTGATTCCAGCACGTAAAAGAACACCCTCCGTTGTTTTTTATTTCCTAACCGTTGGAGTTATTCCGTTTTTTCCCCCAAACGAAAATCGTACGCTGCTGTTAAGGGTGAAAAACGATCATAGATCGTCGTTGGTAATACGCTGATGCTCGTGATAATTTGTCCGATGTCAAGCCAACGTCGTTGCGCATCGACCGGAAAGATGTTACGCGATCCACATCGGAGCTCGGGGTCTCGGGTGATGTGTACATGCCCTTAATTTCGGACGCAGGATTTGGCCACGTCATCCGCGCATACGTAAGAAGGTAGAGCTTTTAGGTAGAGTGATCTATCATGAGGTGTTCCGTTTCGTACACACGACGATCTGTCTGTTGTAGCCACGCGGCTTGTGATAATAAACCTTAGCAAACTAAGCAAGACCCCGTTTTTCAAAAGGGTTGGCGCGGTGCAACGGTTGGTCAATTTCGGTTTTGACCGACCGGTATTTTTACCTCCACCGACCGCTTATCGCGGTGTATATATAAGAATGGGGGGCGAAAAGCATACCGCGATAATGACGACCGACCGGGAAAGAGGAAGCACTGGAGGAAGCGGGGGAACAAAAAACAACCGAAAACCGCGCTCCTCCATCGAGGGAAGGTGCAAACTAAGAACTGATTAACTGCGTTGCCCCGTTATAGCCCGGGAACCCCTTCTACCGGGCAAGGGCAAGGGGAAGAACCGGTGCCATATAGCGCTAAAAGAAGCGCTAAGCGAAACGGTAATTTGCTGGCATCATCCCGCCCCGCGTATCTTCCTTCCATCCCCTCAGCTGGTCGAAGTGTTTAGAGGGAGAGCGTCCGAAATCTGTGCCCCCAACCATCTGTGAGCTGACCACTTCTTCTTCACTCAACGCACAGTGTGACCTAATCGGAGGGATTGCCTGGCCATCTCTCACACTGTATTCGATTGTAATTTAAAAAACTAAGCGGTTTCCAGGTTTCTTGAAATAATAAATATTAAAATATTTACCTAATTTTTATTACCTAATAACCGAAATATATAAAATCTTTAATACAGCCTTTTTCTATGAAGAGAGAGCAATCGCCTCTGTACACCTCTTGAAACCGGAATATACCACTCTGGAGCCCATAATGAGGAACTTGGATAGACGATCCTTTAACTTCATTCGCGCCATGTCAGATTGGAGGCCGGTTTGTTGTGGTTTTCCGAGACGCACTTTCTGAATCAGCATCAAACAAGCCGTTTTTGTGGTGTGTACTTCATTACGATCTGCTTGCTTGATCCTGATTCAGAAAGTGGCAGGCTTTGGCAAATGTATCGACAGCACTTTTTTGTATCTATATGAAAACCAAAACAAACCGGCCTCTAATGTGACAAGTTGCGAATGAAATTAAAGGATCGTATATCCAAGTTCATAGAATAGATAACAAAGTTTACAGATATTCCGGTTTCAAGATCGAGTACTAGAGTATACAGAGGCGATCAACGCATTGTAGCTTGCTCTATCCATAGAAAAAGGCTGTAATGCCTTATTGCAGGGGTCGGCATGCGTTTCTTGAAAAGGGCCAGATGATGGAAAAGAACTCGTAAGTGCGGGCCGGATACCTTAAACCATGGCTTAATGTGTTGAAAGTAATATTAAACCCTTTTTAACTCGAGTGCCATTTTTTTAAATAGTAAAGTTATATAAAACTGTGTATAAAATGAAATAATTGAACTTTATACCTTTAACTATTTGAACCATTATGTTCGATGAATTATGTACTTTTTCAACATACAACTTTTGGTTCATTGTACTGCAAATTAATTTCTTTTATTACCATCGACATTTATCCTCTACTCAAATGTCGAGGTTTTATGAAAACGTTTGAATATTGTGTTCTATATGCATATTTCATAAAGTTGTCGAAAGTTGTACTCCTTGAATGTGGGAGTAAAATAAACACGCTTTTTTGGCGATGGAGACATGGTAATTGTCGAGCGATTATGAAAATACGAAAGAAAAAGACTAAAAAAGTATCCGAGTATGCCATTGGAGACCTCGTTCAACAATTTCAACGTGCATTTTTGGGAAAATGAGGAAAGTGATATTGTGAGCAAATCCGTCAAGTATTGAGATTTTTTTCATATTCTGCACTAAAATTTTCTTAGGGGCCGGAAAAAATCAGTTGGCGGGCCGGATTTGGCCCGCGGGCCGGACTTTGCCGACCCCTGCCTTATTGCGTTGCAAACATGATTTTAATTGAAAAGGATAGTATAGTTTTTAATGATAGAAATATTTCTAAAATGTTCTCTCTCTTTTCTCATGGGTTTATAATTGCCAATGAAATGATCTTTCACCAACGATGCATGACATCATTTAGAAAATAGTATCTAAATGTCACAAAAACGCAAAAAAGGAGAAACCAAATATCCGAAACAAATCTCGCTGTATTTCACTTTGCACCCTACGGTTGAAATACTATATCTCTCTCGTTCGTGTGCTAAAATAAATAATATTCTGGATCTTTCGTATCGAATGCCCATTCTTTCATATGGGAACGAGATTCTGAAATATGGTTTGATGAAATGTCAACCCAAATGACCGGTTTCTGCGCCACTGTGCACAAACGTAGCCAATGCTGCGGAATGGGGAAAAAGAAAGCGTTGCTACCGACCCGAAGGTCGGCGGCGCGGTGCGACTAGCAGCAGTTGCTCTCGCCACCATCATCATCATCATCATCATCATCGGAACAGGTTGGTAGCTTTCGATTGTGTGCCGATTTCGGTCGGTTTTCTTCCCATATCAACCGGTGTGCTTGCCTAGGTTGTTTTTTTTTGCGGTCGGGAAATCGAGCTCTCTCGCGGTCGCGGTCGGAATTGAAAGATGATCGGATCATCTGGGGACGGAAGCTGCCACCAGTAGGCAACATTGTGTTCTACATTATCTACACGTCGTCGTTCTCCAAGCACCGGGTAATTAAAAAATTCACGATAAACCCTTTACCGCAGGAAGGAAGGACAAAAATGTGACTTATTACCGATAACCCATTAGGTCACATTTTCTCAACCCAAGATACTACTTCCACGCGTGTTCGACCCTTCGAAATTCGATATGTATTAAACGAGGAAGTGGGAAACAAGGAAGCGATCTGAATAAAACATTCATCTCCACGGTCGCTTGGAAAATTCGTTCCCGCACTCAAACGCCACCCCGGCGCACATCGGTGCGGCTAGGGGTTGGGAGGGGGGAAAATAGAAAACCACAATTCCACTACCCAACAACCACGTGTACCGACGACGTGTCGCGCGTTTTTTTTTCTTCCCGTTCGGCCCAGAGCGACCGAATAGTTTCATAACTTAACTAGCGCTCATCCAATTAGGGTTTGACTAATAGGATAATTTGATAGGGCGGAACGAAAGGGTGAAAGCCACGACGGGGCACACGCAAGAAAGAAGCAAAAACAAGAACACGCGTACACTAACGACCTGCTTATCTTTAAAACGTTTTTGATTTGTCACACAGACCTGGGAGGAGGAGAAGAAAAAAAAAGATGGGGAGGGAAAGTGACATCGCCGCGAACGGGGAGGAGGGAAAGTGGGGTGGGGGCTCAATATCTGGGGGCGAGTTGGAATTTAAATTTAAATGGGAAGGAAATCAAGAACCGCGAACAACTTTTTTCATCACTAAAGATGGACCAGAAGTAAGGAGGAAAAAGTAACACTTGACTAATGGGAAGGCCGCCTTCTGATGCGTACGTGACACACAGCTTACGGTTTAACACGGAGCGGGTTTCCTTTTGGCCATAAGCGGTAAGCGCACGATGATCACGAACTGGGAAAGAAATTAACGGGCCCAGCAAACGCTTGCCTACGCAACATCATTTTATTAAAAATTGGAAATCGACATAGTAGACTATATGAGGAATAGAAATAGAACCAATGTGTCATGTTTTGTTTGAGCGCTATATTGCATATAGCGCATAAATATGCTGAGTACTTCGTAGGGTATTTTTTTTTTGCCTCTGCCAAAACCAACTCGAATTTACACGTATAAATAACAAGCGCAATTATATCTTGTTGATGTAAGAATGTTTCATCAAACAAATTATTAGCTTGGCAAAGAAGCTCAACCTCATGCGTGAGGGGAATGTTCCGGTACATTTTGCCGAGAACGTAGATAAAGCACGTACGATGCGACTATTGAAAACAAACATTTAACCTCCGGCTTCTTTGCACATCAAAGCAAAAATAGTTCGACTGAATCCATTGCTTGGCTGACGAATCCCTTCTGAACTCTGAACACATGGCGTACTCTGATGTTAATAACATTGTGTTGACACATGCGTCAGCAACCGTTTGTTGCTTCCTTTACGTGGAAAGTTTTAACTTGCATTTAAATGCTTTCTTGATCTACTGCATTAACACGTATCTTTTTTGATAGCTAGCTGTCATTAGTTCTAAAAAGTTTTTGCCTCATAAATATATGAAAGTACATCATGAAAATTATAGTAATGTTAAAAATTAGTTCTTTGTGATGCTTAACTATTCTCGGTCGTCAAAAACCGAATGTTTAATAAATTTTATAAAGAAATATAATCGAAAAAGATTGTACTAAAACGATGAGAGAACAATCTTTTATGATTGAATTTGTTTATAAAATTTATTAAACACTCGGTTTTCGTTGGCCAGGCATAGACTAACCTTCCCATAGAATAAGTTTTTAATAGTTCTATAATTTTGATGTTTCATTTTCATACATTAATGAGGCCAAAACTTTTTAGAACTAATGACAGCTGGCTATCAAAAATTATAGCCGACATGTTAAAATACAAACATATGTATACCCCGCTTCTTTCTTAGCATCTTCAGTTGTACGTTCTTGATCTATCAAAACAAAAATTTGGGTTTGCATGTGGGCTCAACTATTCTTCTTAGTTGTCGGAACTTTCTCTTATGACATGAATAAAACCTTTTTACACGATTCTATGCATTTAGTGCACGATAGACAAAACAAAAACCCTGTAGACTATATAAATGTTTGCATTTATCATGACTGACTATCATGCAACAGCAAACATGAACTGGTTCAAAATATGATTACAAACTAAAAGAAGGTTTTCGCATTCCGTCCATAAAGGGTATTATGTGATGCTCCAGCTGTGCAAGGGTCGTGCCGTCCAGTGGGGGGACGACATCTGGCACTATTCTGCACGGTGCGGTGCTGGTACATCTAATATGCTGTTTCCCACGGGGCGTGGACTCCACATATGCGTGCACTATGGGCACACACTTTGTACCATTATCAAAGGGTGCGGCGGGGTCAGCTCGACAGCTGATCGACGGACCGGTCAGTGCATCTGTACTGTTTGCCTGACATTCCATTTTGGCGTCGAGTGTGCGCGCGCGCCACTCCTTTCCCTGAACGCACCCCGTCGAATCAATTGGCGCTGGGCCGTTGTTGCTCCCACCACGACGACGCCACCCTTTTGCGCCCCGGCCGAAATTCGAAGCTAACGCGTGGAGCTTTTTCGTGCCGGATTCGTGTACTCCCTCCCCGCAGGGAAGGAGGGAAATGATTGGCAAGCCTAATCGCGGACAAAGAACTCATCAGCAGCAGCAGCAGCAGCAGCAACAGTACAACGTACACACATTGTGCGGAATGATGACTGTGTGTGTGTGTGTGTGTATCTGCACGGGGTAAACGTACGTGGCGAGGGGAAGGGAGGCAGCAGTCGAAGAAACGGAACGAGGAGCGGCCTTGTGCATTGTGAATAATTCAAAAATCGAGGTTGCTAACCTGCCAGAGCATGGCGGCGGCTCTTGGCCGTTCGAAGAGGAAACGGATAGGAAGGGGGATAGGTTCCACGACTTCCGCGTAATTGGGGCCGCCTGAGCTGAACCGACCACCAACCATCACCACCCCACCGCCAGCCCGCAGTCGAGCATGATGATGCGTTGTTGAAAACGAAGAGAGTTGAGTTGAGTTTGAGGAGTTGAGGCGTATTTAATTTTTCTTTCTGCGGTAATTTTCCTGTTGCTGCTGCTGCCGTCGATTAGTTGGTCCATCGTACATCTCTCTATCTCCCTCTCCCTCCATTTGTGCTGTTTTATGCACGCACGGGTCTCTCTTCTGCCGTGCCCTAGTGGCATTTTCTTCTCCACAGCTCCAGAGGCCCATGCTGGGCGATTTATGGTGCCTGGCTTGGCAGGTGACGAAACTACCGGGTAGAGGATACACCGCCGTTGTGTGCCACCACACTCACTCTCGTCCACCGGAAAGGAGGAATGCAATATGGGAGCTGATGATACGCGGCGCAGGCCCTAATGCGGCCCAAAAGGGGCAGGATAGGAAAAAGTAAATATCCGGCCCCGAAGAGGCGAAATGGGAAAGAGTGAAGAGGCTCGCGAGCTCACCAGCGGAAATCACGCGCGATGAGAAGGGGGAGGGTTAATTTTCCGAACCGGTACATCCCAGCAGGTATCGCGCCCTGCCCAACTCACACATACATGTGTGGTGGGGATTGCAACGCACCAGTGATCGGAACCAGATGGGCAGGAAGTTCGATGCCGGTTTAGAACTCGAACCCGTTCCGGCGCGACCACGCACCGGGTTGATGATGATGTTTACAACAGGCGGGTTCCATCCAGTTTATCTTATCAGCGTTGCCCCGCTCGGCGATATGAAGTTGCACTTCACCCCACACCGCGATGTCGCGCAAAAAAACGGGTGTCGTTTTGTTTTGATTGCACACTCACCTGATTCTGCACCGTCACGGTCAGCAGGTGACGCTGCAGCTCGACGATGTTCGTCTCCAGCAGGATGGCGGCAATCTTCTTCGAGTCGAGCGTGCGCACCTTCTGGAGGCGGGGCGGCGAACCGAGCAGCGCATCCAGCCGCCCAAGACCGCCACCAGCGCCACCCACCGGTGCCTTCGGATTCTCTCCACCCTCGACCAGGGCTGGATCATCGAGTGGCGGTAGCGGCGGTGGTGTTGTTGCTGCCGAAGACGACTTTCCATTTCCTTGCAGCAGCTGGTATCGGGAAGGCGCCCTCAGTGCGTGCGCCGGCGATTGCTGCGCATCGGCGGGTGATGATGACGCTGATGCTGATGAGGCTGACTGCGCCGAAGGTGGTGGTATTGGTGTATGCTGTTGCTGCTGCTGACGAACTTTAATTGACTCGGGGGAACTGTCGATGGGGCGAAGAGAGAGAGAGAGCAGAGCAAAAAAGAAAAAAGGCATTTTAATAGAGCATTAATTTCATTGGACAAATCTAGTGTTTGGTTGAGTGCTACTGTGTTCTCCAACACACACGCACAGACAGCACAGTTAAGTGTGGCTCCACATCAAATTTTGGTAGCACAATAAAGTGTAATATCGTTACGATATCAATAAAGTGTACAACTCCTAATTTAAATAGTGGAAGCTGGAGAAGAAAATAATTTTCCAATTTTGTAACAAAATACCAATGAGACGCTCACATTTCAAGCCGGAATCATCAACATCGGCGTTGTTGAAACACAAAAGAGACATAGGATAGGACAACTTAGTAAAATAGCGAACATATTATCAAACATTATTTCGAGTGAATTTTTCCATACACTGAATTCAATTCAAGAGTATGTTTTGTGACAACCATACAAAAAACAAAGTGTAAGAGATTCACATATAGATTGTGTTCTGAAGAAGCAGCTGATAGTGAAAATGAAAATATTTTTAATAAACGTAAAAATCTGAACTTTTCGAAAGAAACTATACAAAACAAGAATACGTTAGATAAAATAGACAAAAATGTAAGAGTGTTACTGAACATAACATTGATATAGTATGACACTTAACAGACAAAACACAATAAAGTGTGTGTGTGTGTGTGTGTGTGTGTGTGTGTGTGTGTGTGTGTGTGTGTGTA
>KE525342.1:2141243-2163266 GCA_000441895.2 Anopheles sinensis
CTTCTGACTGTTGGCCACCTTCAGCTGCTCCTGCAGATCGCGCATCGTCAGCGTGAGCGTCTCGAGCTCGTCGTGCATCTTCGCCTCCCGGATGCGCCCGGCGAACGTTTCCGCCTCGTACGCGGACAGCTTGTCGAGCAGCCGGTCGCGCTCGTTGCGCAAAATTTGTACATTGTGGTCCACCGGCGGCTGCTGCCCACCTCCTCCAACGGCAGCACCAGCACCAGGGTCGGTGGTGTGCAGCAGCTGGCTCTGGAAGCTTTTTGCCGTCGCCGCCGAGGTGGCCACCGTCGGTCCGGCGCCCGACGCCACGATCACGGTGGTGGTGGTGGTGTTGGTGGAGCGGGCGGCATCAGTACTGGCCACAACGCTGGTGGTGGCCGTCGTCGTCGCCGCCGGGTTGCTGTGGTGGATGGTGATATTGTTGCCCGAGCTGCTGCTGCTGTGACTACTGCTGCTTCCACCGCTGCTACCACCAATCCTGGCCCCATGATGATGGGTCTGATGAGGCGGCACCGGGGCGGCAACACCACCGGCCGACGCCACCGCGTCACTGGAGGTAGGAGGAGGAGGAACAACTGCCGACGCCACATGCTGCTGCTGCTGATGAGGATGGGGAGGGTGGTGGTGGTGCGCATGATGGTGGTGGGGAGGAGGATGATTAATTGCTAAATTGGTTGCCCTACTTTTCTCCCGCTCCAGGTGCAGATCGACCTCCTCCCGGAGCCGACTGCCCTTCCTATGTATCACATCGAGCAGATTCCACAGTTCATCTTCGGTTTCCACCGCCAGTCGATTGATGGTCGTAGAGAGTATGAGACCTCCCTGGTAAACGAAAGAGTGGGGAAACACAAAGAAGGAGGAGGGGGGGAAGAAATGTTTTGAGGTTAAGATAAGGTGTAGAAAGCTACCGGGCACTCGCGCCTCGTGTGATTGCGGAGAGGGTTTAAGGTTTGTGAACCTCATCTCTGTTCTCGTTGCTTACCTGCACAGCACCGCTCGTTGAGGACGCCGCACTATGCGTCTCCTTCGAGGAGGACGTTTCGGTCGAGAAGCCGGAATCCTGTATCACACTACCGTTGTTGCCTTCACCGCTCTTTGGTTCCTTCTTACCACTATGGGAGTTACTTCGGCTGCGGATCAGCGAGGACGACGAATGTTGCTGCTGCTGCTGATGCGGATGGTTGCCGCTGCTATTGCTACCATGCTGCGTTTGCGTATGGTGATGTTGGTGATGATGGTGGTGGTGCTGATGCGAATGTTGTTGTTGCTGCTGCTGCTGCTGCTGCTGGAGATGATGGTTTAGGACGGTGGTGGTGGTGGTGCCGACGCCGCTGCTTCCAGCAACACTGGCCACCGCCGGTGCCGAGCCGGAGGACGCACCGAGGCCGGCGGTGTTGCTGTGGTTGCTGCTGATGCTGCCACCGTTGCTTCCACCGCCACCCGGGATGATGGTGGTGCTGCTGCTCGACCCACCGCCCCCGATGCTACCGCTGCCCGTGTCTTTCGGTATCAGTTTGCGCCGGATCCGTATACCACCCGGTTCCCACTCACGCCTGAAGACACAAGATTACAACCAATAACCAGCGCTCCAGTTTAGTAAACAACCTTCGCTCGCAAAAGTAATGACGAATGCTTACCGGATCGCCAGTGACGAGGAGGACGACGATATGCCTGTGAGGGTGCTGTTCGCCGCTGAGGAAGCCATCTTGGATTTAAGATCGGGAAAGGTTTCAATAACCAGATCACGGAACTCCAACAGGGCGCCGACTTCATTCTGTAACTCCTGCGAGAGACAACACCAATCGATAAGCGGTTAGGGAAATGTTAAGGATACCGAATTCATAGGAGCTTTCGCCCGTTCAGAAAGGGTATATTACTCTGTGCTAGTGATGTGCGCACTGAGTAAAAAAGATCGATGGAACGGAATCATACTAATGAACTGTTAGATTTAAATCATTATGAACAAAATAGGGTACACATCCCAAACATAGATTCAAACGTCACTCAGGAGGTCTATGGTGGACACATGACTTTCATAGTCGGTCATATAGGACGAGATCTCTTTTAAGGAGTCTCGTACAGAGTCGGTACACCTCTGATTACGTGCAAGAGAACCCGAGGTTCGACTTAACGTTGAGGATATAACCCGCCTCGTATAACTTAAGAAGAAGAAGGGGTTCTATGCAATGGGACATCGTAGGAGCTTCCAAAGAGATTGAAAGGGACTAGAATCCCTTTTTAAAACCTTGATGATTGTTTGAGACTCGTAAATCCTTCTTGGGCTTGCTTTTACTAGATCGTCTACTCTTTTGAAACTCGATTCGCTTGAATCCCTTGCTTGAAAGATATTTAAAAGCCGCAGAGACTTTAATTCAAATGAGGGATCCGAACTCCAGAATTCTAGAATTTGACTTAAAGTAACTCAAATATTCTGATCATAAAGATTTCAGATCTGCATGAGATTCTCATCCCTTAAAAAGGATTGTTATTCCTATCACTACTTTGTTCGCGGTGACAGAATGATGCAAGCTACTCTGAACACCTGTATTTCGAAAATACACTCGGAGATGACATGGAAGATGATATCGCAACGATTGCGGCAAGAGTGTCGATGGACGAGATCTCCCAGTTGGTATAATATTTATGTTTATCGCTGAGTAAACCATCGTTCGTTCCTATAAGGCGACAGACCTTATTCTACCCGGTCGAACTACAAATCGACCTGGAATAAAAACATGCATGACAGATTCTATCCAACGCCGTTTGAAACAACTATTTCTGCATCACCTTTAGCACCAGGTGGCCGTTCTAGCGGGCAAACACTCACTCATCCCTTGCGAACAGCGTGTGCACACCTCTGTTTTCGTATAAATTGCTGGAGCGACGGTTATGATGCCATCTTTGCTGCAGACGAACGGCCCCAACCCCGAGTGTGTGCGAGTGTGGGCGAAAGAAAAGGAGGTTTGTCGCCATCTAGGGAAAAGCACCGGTGTGGCGAAACCACCCTAAAGAACCCAACCGCGGGTTCGGCGCAAACCTTCTTTTTTTTCATCAATCTATTTCTCAATCATTTCAACAACACGTGGGATGCATTTGAGGGTCGCGCATTTTCGTGCTGCCTGAAATGGCACACGCTGCAAAAACCATATGTGGGGTTCTTCTGACAACTCCCACCCGGCTGTGGATGGGATTCTGTCTGCCGCCAGGAAAGGCTAGCCTTTGGTGGATCGAGTTTGTTTCAAGTTCTTCCGAAATGTGATTAGTCATTTGAACTCAGGTCAAATCTATTATACGCAGGACAGGAACTGTACGCCCCAAAAAGGTGTATGAGGTTTCCCATAACCGATTTCTTTAAGAGTGAAAGGTCGCTTTTATATCCATCATCAAAATTGCAATTATTCCATTCTGCTGTAGCTACTTTATATATATTTCATCTAACGTATGATCTGAATCTGTCTCGTAATATGAACTTTGAAATCAATGTAAAGATAACGATATTCGCTAGATGAGAGCTCACCTGTAATGACTTCGTTTGATCGGTGACGTGATGGTAGTGGTACGGCTCGGCAGCTGGAGTCCTCAATGGCACATACTCCATACCAGGTCGCGGAACAAGTGTGCACAGGTCACTCTACAAGTAGAAAGCATTTAGATTCTTAATTTGATGAAGTATTTGGTACTCTCATGTTATACGCATGATAATGCAATCTATTGTAAAGCTATCATAGTTCTTTCATTGTGCTTACAGAATAGGCGCGAGGAAATCTTCAGTCATAAAGTTTTCCATTTTCAAAACCTGAAAGTAATATACGTACAAGATAACAAGTTTTCAAGTTTTATTGTTTCAAAGTTTAAAGGTTTACTTTTATCCATTCTTAGTATTTCTTTTAACTAATAATACTCGATCCGTCATACTCTAACACTAGAACTACAAGAATTGGACGCGTGCAACTCTACTACGACTAGGCGATATGCCTGGAGGATGTTTCGTGAACAATATCCAAAAACCGATACATATTTTTTTAATTATTGAAAAAATACGTTATTTTACCAGTTAACCTAAATATACCTGACTTATATTATGTCGTTTTCGATTGCCCTAAATAATTGATACAATATTTCTTCTTCTTTGTGGCATCTGACCTGATTTTGAGTTTATTTTGCTCATTGAAGCCGCCTAGCTGTAAAATCTAGTTAACAATAATTGTTAATTCTTCAAGTAATGTTCAAGTGTTATGTTAGGAGTGCAGTTTGAAAATGAAACCAGATTTTCTTGAGCCCACTTGACACCTTGAACAACAACAACCAATAGTACGTAGAGCCAAGTACGTTTTATGTTGACTTTGTATTACATAGTTTAGACACATCTACTCGAGACCAAAAGGGGAAAGCTTATTGGTATGGACTTATATTGAACATTGCCTTCATTTCAGTCATTTCGTCATAAGAACTAGAAACTCTATATACTATGTTATTATATCTGGCATTGACTTGGTTTCAGGGACATCAGCTAGGTCGATTTTTCTTTGACAAGGCAAGCGATAGGCTTATACGTAGAAGGTGTCATGGAAGCTGGAAGATGAGGCATCACCAACACTTTAGTGCCATCTTTGCGGAGTATTCTGTTCGGTTTTCCATCAGAACCTTCTTGGGGTTTGGCTTAGGTTTTGCAACATCCATGGAAAATTCGACCAACCATCGTTGCCTTCGGTTCCAGGGCTTCTCCAGCATTGTTCAAACTCACTTCCTTCTAGGCTTAGCATATCCCGAACGTACAGAGAGATATGAGAAGAGAATATTAAAAATCGTAGAGCGAAACCGACAAGTTTTCACATAAACAAAAGAGGTTTAATTGGGGTGAGGAGGTTCGAGTGTTTGCTTCGTACATCATTTTGTTTAAAACAATAAACTTTATCGGCAGATAAGGGAGCTTTCTTATAAAAACAAGAACCGAAAACGATAGTTAATTAGCCGTACTTCAAGAAAGAGGTTATCTAATCAACTTTCACCAACACCACAGGATGGACTTGCCTAAAACCTATTTCATTCGACGAAATGGTCATTGTTGAATAATAATTGTATCCCCCAAATTTGCTTTAAAGTGCCCACTTATGAAGAGAAGTATCGAAATTGTACACGGGCTTGGTTCTGGCGCGGTTAAATCTGTGCCGCACCACCTCGAAACTGCCTGAAAGTCAGCTGCTGCACGCACGCTGCATGGGCAAACGGTTATGTGATTTCTAAGCTTCCGCTGCTCTGTGTAAATTTGAGATAGCAGCGCACGTACGCCGATTCGAACGAGCGTCCCACGATATAACAACGGAATCACATAACAAGGGTGTTGCGAAGATAACAAATTGTGAGGTGAAATTAAAAGCTGTGCTAATAATTTAAGCTATCAAGCAAAAGCCTCCGCCACTAGGGTCTCGTCGCTTCTATGGCCATACTTCTTTCCCCCGTTGATTACATTTCTTTTGCTGTCGTTTTGGTTGATGTTGTTTGATTTTGTTTAACTGCTGTATGACTTTTATTTTACAATGTTTTTGTGTGCAGTTTAGCCTTATTATTAGTTTAGGACGGGGTTCCTTACGATCATCTCTTGTACTCTTTAAAAACTATGCGGCTAATTTTGAACAGGAGACAGGAAGAAGCATAGTTGAATTACTTCACGAACTCGATGATATTTTAAATTTTCTGTAAAAGAAAAATCACTAGCAATCGAGCCAAAACTTAATACTGAAGACAATGCGAGTCCTTGTTATTCTCACATGTAAACAGTTCTTAAATAAACAACACTCGAAGTTATACGCAGCATAACATAATGCTAACCTTTGAAAAAGATGTGGATGTTAAGAGGAGAGGCCTAGTCAGCAGGAGACCTCTCCAGATGCCACGTCTCACGTTCTTATGGACTCAGCAAAAATATGTTTCAGATTTGTAGACGGCTGCTGTTGCCCGATCACTAAAAACCTTAACATATTCGACTGTTTTCAAGATATTCGCCAATGAAAATAGAAAAGTGGTCACTAATTGGATTCTTCTATTGGAGTTGGTCGGGTAGATTTACAAAACTAGTGATGAGCTTGATTTCCTAAGAAGAATTCGAATCCCAGCAGAATAAATCAGTAAATTGAAGAGGTACTATTTGCCAGAGTGATTTAAATCCAAAAGAAGATCAAAATTCAAAAGGATTCAAATTCCTCTGAAAACGTATAACATTTTATTTATTCATTTACACTATGCTCTCATTAACTCCAAATAGGCATCTGAATCGATGTTTGAGTAAGCTTCCAAGTAGTGATGAGAATAACAACTCTTTTTTGAGATTTGAATCAGAGTGAACAATCATGACGATGAATCGAATCTTTAAGTCACTCTTTTGTGATTTGAATCCTTAGCAGGGATTCGAATCCCAAAAGAGTGAATGAGTGGGTAAAAGAGTTGCTAGTCGCCACAGAGATTCGAATCCCAAATAGGGATTTGAATCCCTACTTGGGATTCGAATCCCAAAGAGTGATTTGAATCCCAAGAGTGAGTAAAAGAGTTGTTAGTCGCCACAGAGATTCGAATCCCAAATAGGGATTCGAATCCCAAGGAGTGATTTGAATCCCATGATTGAGTAAAAGAGTTGTTAGTCGCCACAGAGATTCGAATCCCAAGTAGGGCCACAGAGATTCGAATCTCTGTGGCGACTTGCAACTCTTATACTCACTCATTCACTCTTTTGAGATTCGAATCCCTGTTAAGGATTCAAATCATCAAGGAGTTACAAAAACTCTCCGTTGAGATTTGAATCATTCATTCACTAGTATGATTCAATTCACTCATTCATTCTTACTCAGTACGCACATCACTACTTCCAAGGAGAATTCAAATTACAAATGAGTTACAAAACTGTGCGTGTGTGGCTTAATTCTACCCATTCATTAGTAAGGATCTGTTCGCTCATTCCTACTCAGTACGCAGATAACTTTTCGATACACAATTCTTGGATAACAGTAATAAATGCACGAGCTTCAAAACGCGCTGTCCAAGGACGATTAAAACTGGACGACTTTGTAATATGTTGTGTGCGCATCGTTTTAATGGAATCAGAGCTAGCGAGCCTCGGAGCATCGGATCGTTTTCGATAACGGCGCCGCCGAAGCCCTGGAAATTGAGGTTTGGTGTGTCTCCGGAGGACGTGCATCCGCGCACGCATAATCAAATCGAAGGGAGGGAGGAAGGGAGGGGAAACGTGGTGGAAAAGCAACAAAAAAGGCAGCCAGGCTTAATTTGCTTCACAGTGACGGATTGCCATCGAAATTGCGGCTAGCTTGTGTGTGTGGTGGTGGTGGTGGTGTAACCATACTTTCCGCAACGCAAATGGACGCCAGCCACCATTCGATGCCCCCCCATCCTTCTCCTCTTCTCCTCATCAGAGGAGGCCTGACGCGCTTTGGTGAGCATTCGGAACATCGGCGGATCGCGGCGCTCCACAAGGTTGAAAGATGTTGTTTCATTTTTCATCATGCGTTTTTGCTGTGTTGTCTGTTTTGTTGCGTTGTTGCAACCTGGTATGCTGGAGGATAAATGAGACGGCGGGGAGCGGGAAGGGGAGACTGTAATTTTCTACAGTTCGCGCACATGAAGGCTACAGGCAGCAGCAGGTGGGTAGGGGTAGGGCAGCAAACGAAGCCGGGTACGGGGCAGAGACCTCGAAGGCGTATGTGTTCTGCGCTGTCGTTGGGTTGTTGAAGACAGAAAACCACAAAACTAAAAGTATAAAAATAAACAAACAAAGTTCGGGCCAGAATGCAGCCCGGTAGAAGGTGGGCTCGGTCGCGGGTCTCTCTCTCTCTGTGTCGAGTGTGTGAATGATATGTTCCGGGCGTGGACTAACCAGCCCCTCTGCCCCCCAGTCTTCGGTCCCCATTAATGGAGGAGAAACTGACCTCGGAGTCCGATTTTCCAAAATCGGTTCCGTTCGAGGGATGGCACTTTCAAAATTCCACCGTGCACGCACGCCGTGCGCGAGACGTGATAGAAAGTAGGCGGGAAGTAGTCGCTTTAGCCGGAAGTAAAATACCTACGAGGTGTCTCAGCAGCGCGCCAATGTTGGATGCGAAAGACTGCACGGCCACGAAGAACGCCGGTACCAGTACCATTGGCACCACGAGCGGTCGGACCAGGCGAACGAGAAGTGTTTCCGCTGGTGGTGTTGTTGGTGGCGGCACCCTTCGCCTAGCAGCTACTATCCCGGTTGCGGGCGAGCACCGGAAGCTCCGTTCTAGGACGGTGGCGCCGCGGGAAGCCACGAAAAAACGGCCGATCGCCCTCCGAGCGACGTTGGAAGGACAGTACGTGAGCCGACGACGATGGGTCCGGCTTGGTTAGAGGCCGTCGGCGCCCACGGACGGCGGCGGCGGCGACGACGACGACGACGACCGTTCGCACGGTTCGAAGCGGCCACATCGAGAGGACAGCGAGAGGCTTAACACCTCGCCACACGTATACACACACGCAAGTGAACACCAAACACTTAACCAAACACTACAAGTTAACCTAAAACATAAGCCCTCGTCGAGAAGGTCCAATGTAATATTTGTAACTGTTTACCAGGCGGAGGTTAAGACCCGCTGTTGTCTTATTTCATGCAATCAGCAAAATATCCATACCCAAAGGGGGCAAAATCTTTGGATAGTTCACCTGTTCCAACTTCCAACTCAAGCCCTTGTGGTTACTACTGACAGCTGGCACGTAACGCCTGTAACGCTCCTTCTTCCAGCGCGCACTTAGCGAAACTGCAGCGAACCGACACACACACACAGTCACGTTACGTAATTCCCACTGCCATTCGATAGAAATATCAAATTAAAAAAGCAATCACCCTGGAATGTGCGCCGAGCTACGGCCCAAAGTCAGTCAGGTGTTGCGCAATTAAAAAGCTCGTCGAAGTGATCGATTTTTTCAACTGAAAAGTGAGTCATGGGTTTTGACAACCACCACAGGTCTGATCCAAACGTCACAAATGTTTAAATCTTAACAGTGAAGCTGACTTAAAGTCAATGCAACTAGAATCCGGCTTGCTTGCGATGAGAACATCAAGCCACTTATAAACAAGGATCATGTAACTTGTGGTGAGTGAGATATATTGTGCACAGGCGAATAGGAAAAGGGAATCCCACGCGAAAATTGACCGCACAGCGTCAAGGACAACACCACAGCGGGGTTTTTTGCTTTTGCGGATCCCACACACGCACGAAACACTGACTGCCTTCTCCCTATCCTTTCAAGGAGATGCCTTGCAGCCCCGCATAACTCGATCGGTAATGCCTTTTCGGGGAGGAGAAGGTCCATTTAAACAATACGTTGCCGGATCACACAAAAATCGAACACGATCGCGGTGTGCCCTCACGGAAGATTGGCCGATTCGGCAACACAGTAAAACACATTAAAATGTCAAAACGGCCAGCAAAAGTTAGGGAGCAGAAGAAAAAAAACCACAACCACACGACTTGCGACCTATCCACGCCCAACACACGCGAATACTAACGCGACGGTGTGCTTCGGCCGTGTTTAATTGGTCGCAATTCGAAGTCGCCGACCCAAAAGAGACACCCGACCTGAGATATGTTTGGCGCTACTTCTGGCCTACCAACCAACACCAACACTGACACCCGCCCGGGGGTGGGAAGTAGAAAGGAGGTTGGTCAAGGTTTTGAAATTATGTATCGTGTCGAGTCGGTCGGTTTCCTGCGCCTGCGAGGACATCAGCGACAACACCCCACCCGGCGTATATTGTTGAAGATCAACTCCGCGACTCCTGAAGCCCGCGGACACTTGCACCAACAGACCATCCATCCTGCGGCACAAGGGACGAGACGAGGCGGAGGGGAGTGCGATACCAAATAAATATCGCTCGAGGAGCTACCGATCAAGTACGAACGCATGATGGGCTCCCAAGGTCCGCCCGCGAGACGCGTTACTTTCGCCCCAAGAATTGCCGCATCCATTGCAAGGTGACGGCGCTTAATGGCTCCTCCTACTCGAGGAGCCTACGGCGAGGAGTCAGAGGAGTATCAGCATGAGGGTCAGAGCGCCACGTTCGAGGCGATCCAGCGGAGCGAATCGCGCAAAGCCTCGCACGGTGCTTTAACTCGGTTTCCGTTTGGGCGGAGGCGATGCATGCGATGTGCAGAACATACCCATTATTCTCTGAGGAAATATTCCGAACCATGCAAAGCGAATCCTACTATTTTCATATTCGATTACCATATTCATCGAATTGCTAACCGTCACGTAGGTTTAGCGGTATGACACATGAATGCCGGAAAGGAAATGTTTATCTGCAGTGACATTCAACAGCCCTTGGCAGCAAACTTCATCTATAAAGCAGGTATTAATGCCTCTGAATTTGTTGATCAATATCGAACATAAATTAAGGATAAATTAAAGATTGTGTTTTTGTAGCTTTTAAATGTACATAAATCTTTATGCAAAAAATAATCATTGTAAACAAACTTTGTTTACTAACGCGATCGAGGGACGGTTGACAGGCTAGATCCAGGGAGATCCGACAACCGAGAGTAGTCGGAATTAGATTGCAAGGATAAGTCCAACATAAAGAACGGCAAAAGGCTATAAATAAGGCGCCAGTTACTTTTGGAACTTCTTAGATAACAAATAAAACCATAAAGTTGTAAGATTGCGCCATCAAACTTTTCCAACAATCACCTTGTTTAAATTCATGCTAAACATCAATATTTTCAGATTTGGGATAAAATAAATATTCCGAGACAACAAGATGCCAAAAACCTATACCCTAAGACAAGAAACAACCATTCAATATTTCAGCACAACTTACTCTTTACAATAACATCAATTTTTGTCGAGGTTTACCTGATTTTACAAGATTACTTACAAGGTTTCCATGTCTCATTTACTTGCTTTCGACTAAGTTCTGAAACTTCAGAAGCAGCTTTGCTTCTTCGACCATCTTTCCCTCCTTTGCGTATAAACTTTCCACTAAAATTTGACGGAACATTATTCAAGAAACGAACAACCCTTACTCTGGCTTCCTTTCTTTTTCCATAGTAACTTTTACGACAAAGTTAAATTTTATTTCAACTAATGTCGTAATTATAAAGGTCTTGCGAAATGTTAACAGCGGAAAAGCTTTTCTATACCGATGTGTTCTGCGCAAAATAACACAACGTGTACTTTTCTAGCTTCGTTTATCCTTTTTTCTCCATCATGATCACTCATGATCTTTACTTACAATTTTACTTACAAGGTTTCCATGTCTCATTTGCTCGTTTTAGACTAAGACCTGAAACTTTAGAAGCAGTTTTGCTCTTTCGAACATCTTTCCCACTGTTACGTATGAACTTTCCACTAAAATTGGACGAAACATTATTCAAGAAACGAACAACCCTTACTCTGGCTTCCTTTCATTTTCCGAAGTAACTTTGACAAAGTTAAATTTTATTTCAACTAATGTCGTAATTATAAAGGTCTTGCGAAATGTTAACAGCGGAAAAGCTCTTCAATCCCGATTTGTTCTGTGCAAAATAACACAAGGTATACTTTTCCAGCTTCGTTTATCCTTTTTCCTCCATCATGATCACTCGTGATCTTTACTTACAATATTACTTACAAGGTTTCCATTTCTCATTTGCTAGTTTTCCACCAAATTCTGAAACTTCAGAAGCAGTTTTGATCTTTCGACCATCTTTCCCATCTTTATATAAGAGCCTTCCACTAACATTTGATGGAACATCATACAAAAAACGAACAACCCTTACTCTGGCTTCATTTCTTCTGAAGGATAAGTTTTTTCGAAGTAACTTTGACTAAGTTAAGTTTGATTTCAACCATTGTCGTTATAATAAAGGTCTAGCGAAAAGTTAACAGCGGATCAGCTTTTCTATACCGATGTGTTCTGCGCAAAATAACACAACGTGTACTTTTCTAGCTTCGTTTATCCTTTTTCCTCCATCATGATCACTCATGATCTTTATTTACTTACAAGGATTCCATGTCTCATTTGCTTGTTTTTGACTAAGTACTGAAACTTCAGAAGCAGTTTTGCTCTTTCAAGCATCTTTCCTACCTTTATTTAAGAACTTTACACCAACGTTAGACGCAACATCATTCAATAAACGTCCAACCCTTACTTTGGCTTCGTATCTTCCGAAGAATAAGTTTTAGCGAAGTAACTGTGTTGACACAAAAAATTGGATCAAAAAGCATATATTCATTTCTATGTTTTCTTTTTTTATACAACCGTAATTATTAAAGGTCTTGCAAAAGTTAACAACAGACAAACTCTTCAATCCCGATATGTTCTGCGTAAAATAAGCTAATGTATGTCTTTTCCAACTTTGTTCATTCCTTGATCCTTCATCATGATCACTACTGATCTTTTAGCAAAGATTGCGTTGAGTTTCAACGTTTCATTTCAAGTTTTTGGGCAGAAACATGATATACTTCAAATCTCTGCTTTAGCGTAACCAAATTGCTCCACCAACTTCCGATAATCAAAGTATAGCAACTGGACAAGGTGTATAGTTGTCCAGGTTTGTTAAAGCCTACGAAAAGATCTAACTCGACGCAAGTCAGATACTTTCACAATCTTCAATCTCCAACTCGATTATGGCCAGAATTAAAATCTGTGCAAAGAACCCTCGTATGTCAGGGGTCGTTCCAGGCTAAACCTTCAGAACCTTACCCTCAAATGGTGATCTAAAGTCGTGATGGGATGATGCATTTTACAGTCTTACATGGAACCTTATTGCGACGACTGCAAACAATAAAACTTCTAGCCAGTTAAATTATGACACTATCGTCGTGGTGATATGTTTGTACTTTAGAGAACGTTCACTAGTAGGTCGGGCATTTCCCCCCACCTACAGCCTGAAGTAAGACAAGAGCAAATTACAGATATAGTTAAAGTCGTTGTAGAGCACAAAACTATGCCGATGAAGGAAGTGATACAAAATAACGAAACACGCGACTTCGTCAAAACCCCCGGCACAGGGCAATGTTACTCACTTTTGGAAGAATCGATCAAATATGTCCCTCCCTCCCTCCCCTCCCTCCCGCACAACCGACCAACCAACTTTTGGCTGGGTATATATCTTGTCTTCGATTAGGATCACGAGAAAGTCGCTCGCGGAAGCGTTGGAGGTCCATAAACATCCGCCGCGTGGTTATTTGATCGATAAACACCGAAACCCACGGTGTTATAGGTTGGGCAGGCGAGCAGTAATAGTGTGCAGTATATAGGATATCAATCCTACCTTCTTCTTCTACGATCTTCAGCTGCTTTCTCGGACGTGGTTGTGGTTGTCTTTCCACCGCGAACTCTCCCAGGGTCGTTTGACTTGTACGACGTTGTTGTTGTTGTGTTGTTGTTGTTGTTGGTGGCGCCAATATGTCGTTTTCTCCAGCCCGAGTTCGCACGCGACGCTCGAGTCGAAGTTATGTGTTTGTGTACTTCTCCTTTTTTTCTTTTATTTTTCCACCTCGTTTCCTATCCTCTAGCACTATGGATAAGGTTTCCTAAGGTAAGGTTGACGATGGAGCAAGTGAGAGGGACGACGACGACGACCGCGAGCGTTGTTGGCGATGCCCTCTAATATCCCCCACCCCTGCTGCTGTGCCCTAACCCCCTTTCCTTCCGGTCTTCCCCACCCCCTTACAAACGCGTGCCAGGGAAACCCCACCAACACTGCCAACGAACAAACCAATACACACAGGAACACACACACACAATCGGACACACGGCGTTTTCTCTTTGATAGGCACGCGCGCGATCACCGAAATTCGAAATTATCGAAATTTTCACTGTTTTTACATTCTTTTTAACACACACACACCCCGCCACCGCCGTCGCCAACGTTTTTTCACTCGGCGAATCGGGGGCTCGAATCGGCACTCTCAAATGTTTCGGTTACATTTTTCGTGTTTGCTTCACGCTTTCTACTCTCTTCCTTCATCACCCCCCTGTTTTTACTACTACCACCCTTCCTGCTCAACCCCTCCTAGGCGCTCGTTCCCTCGATCACTCGAGCCAACCCCTGTTTCCTATGCATTTCCTCCATCATTTCCATGCTTTTCTTGTGGGTTGATTGTGGGCTGCAGGCGGGGGGGAGGCTAAATCGCGTATTTTATTGATAGAAGACCCCAAAGTTCGACGTTTTGTTTTGTCGATTGTATGGCTCGTTTTGATTGTAGTACGCGTCATCAAAACCAACTCCGCATCCGGATTGCTCTAGCGCCGCTTTTCTTTTATTTTTATTGCACACAGAGCAAGTATGTGATTCCGAGTCCAGAGGGGGGGAGGAGGGAAAACTACACTAGGAAATTGCCAGCAACTTTATAGATTTCACACAACACAGACACACACACACACACGGGCGCACGCATGCTCGCATTTCTGAGCAGCGAAAAACAAACGGGCAGGCGCCAGCGGTTCAAACGGAACTGAGTTCAAAGCCGCGAATCCACGTGATCCGGAATGCATCTATCTCGCGCTCCGAGAGCTGGCAATAGATGGCGACGTATGGCAGCACATTTACAGCAAAAAACGGGTGGATGACTCAAAACTTACACCGCGATACTTGCGCTACGAACGTTGGGGCTGTTTTTCCTTCCTTCCTTCCATCCAGCACACTGTTTGCGTGGAAAAAGCGGCTGCTGACGCAGAGAAACGCACGGAAGCGGGGTTTCCGCCTGCCGGATGGGGATCGAACCGAACCAGCCGGAACCAAGTATGTTGCGCTGGCGCTCGAAATCGATTGTTTCAAAAACCAAAAGGGAAAAAAGAATTGCACCTTCGTTCCACCATTTTTGTTTTTTTTTCCGTTACGTCGTTTTCGTTTTATCCACCACGACCTGCTGCATGTGCAAGTCGTTCGGTGTGTACGGCCATGATGATGATCGCAGCTAGTATCGGCTGGCCGATATTAAACTCCCGACGACGACGACGCAAAGCGCTTCGAAAACTCTTGATGTCAAGCGAATCACCACACAACAACAACATACAACTTTCGCCAAAAAGGCTGGCTGATCTCCGAGACACACTGCTGTTGCTGCTGCTGGATGAGGGATGCAGCACAACAACGAACGAGCACACGGGCGTTTACGCCACCCAAGGCAAAATGTGAATGCAGCGGAGCGCGCTGCTGGAACCACGCACGCACGACGCACGTCTTCTCCGAACCACGGTTGGCGAGTTTCTGAACCCCCCGGAACGTGTTGCAAATTCAACGAAACCGAAACCATCGAGCGCTCCATCGATGCTCCCCGCGCTCTCTATTTCGCTCTGGGAGAGATGGAGCTTCGCGGAAGACCGATTTGGTAGCGGTCGTCATGATGACTCATGCGCCAGCAGTAAGGGAAACCGGGTGATGGCTGGAGGAATGTAGAGTAACCGGGGGTCAAACGTTGTCTAATTCCTCGTTTGCCAACAATGCACGAGAGACGCGGCGCCAGCACCGTTTCAATGTAGCCGAACACTTTACTCACCGATGTAGGCATTCTCTCCATCTGGCCTTCTATTGGTTCTCTTTTCCAAGCCTACCATATGATATGAGCCAAGAATAAACATAGTTTATGTAGGAGAAGGTTGGGCAAGATGCACCCCGGTGGGGTAAAATGCACCGGCATGTTTTCAGCTGAGTTATGCTACTCAAAAATAGGGTGGGTGAGGGAGATTTCGCCCATGCATGTAATTTTGGCCCATCTGGAAAGGACATCAATTATCACACTGATATCTAAAAAAAACCACTCGCTTACCTATTTTGTTGTATTGATATCGAGTTCTTCTACTTAAATGCCAAGTTTGGAAACGACTGTATCAGTATTTTTCGAGAAAATTGATAAAATCTACGACACTGTCAGATTGTGGGCCATTTATGCTGAAAGCAGGTAGTTTACCTCGAAATATAAGCAACCAGTGCTTTAGAAAATTGGAAGTAATGTTTTTCAGAAACTTTGAGTGATTTAAGGAATCATCAAAACGTTACATGAATTTTATGGGCTCGAGAAATAATTTATCTTTCGATATAAAAGTGGGCCAAAATAGATGCAAGGAAATCTGGTTTGGACAGAAACGAAAATTCTATGCATGTGACAGCTGACTGGTAAAGATTTCCTAGACGAAAATACAATCATCGTGCTCAAAAGTGAATATTCAAATAGCAAATCAAGCAATTAATCTAACTTTTCTAACAATGATAAAGGTACATAGCCGTTTCTATATTATTTTAAAGGTTATTTAAATCATAAAATGCATGAAAATAAGCATTTTTTAAGTGGGCCAAAACTGGTAAACAGATGGGCCAAAATACCAACAAAGTGGACCAAAATACCGACAAAAAGTGTGATCAGAACTTGATCGTTTTTCAGTGAAAACAACAAGTAAATTCACAACTATGAATTTTATTGCCTGCTTAGATAACTACTCTACATATGTAATTTATCGTGACATGTATATGGTTGATAAAATGAATGCAACGAATGTTTTCGTTACCCTATATGAAGAAACATTAATACCCCTATTATTTGGTTTGATTTACTCAAGTTGTAGGACGTTCGGAAATGTTACGTTTAAAACACTCCAAATGCCCGTCATGTAATCCAGCAGTTTTGGAGCAGCTTTTAATTTATCGTCACCATTATCTGATGCAGAGCTTTGTGGTGCATATCCTCTGGTAAAGGTAGTTTGCCTACAGAGACAACTGCAGTTAAAAATTTAGCGTGAATTTCTTCACTGATAGAGGATGCACCTTAGTGCACATTGATCAGGAGTACCGTTTTTTCTTCTTGTAATGGGTTTATGGCGTCATTTCGAAGCGGTACTTTGAAACTTAAAATCATAAAAGTAAACAATAGAATATATTCATTAGCTTGAACTAACTCATGTCAATAACTAACTAACTCATGTCATTAACATGTAATAGAAAACAAACTATATAAACAAATTGCGCCGAAATTAAGTAATCCCTAATATTTTGATACCATCATTTAAGATATTACGATTAGTTAAATGGGATATTGCCATCGGACGGACCTTAATACAGTAGGCAAATATGTTGTTTACCGAATACTGAAGAGGAACTGTTTAAATAGCCGCTACAATTTTGATTGAAGACAAAAAGCAAACGTTCCTCAGCTGAGGGCAAACTGGATTAATATAAGTTAAAATGCACTGGGCGTTGAAAATGTAACCAACCGGACAAAATGTACCGCCAACATCAAGCAACGAAAGGTAACTTTCAATAATAGTTCATATATCATCAACAAAGTAATATTCAATCTGTGTTTCAAATGCTACTTTGCAATTATATTAATGAATTAATGTGTTGAATACTAACTGCAACATATCCTTCTTCATTCTTCGGGAAAGAATGAACCCATACGCAGAAAAGATGGTAGGAAACCATCAAAGAGGATTCCGAAGATTGAATTCAATCAACTGATCAGATCGATCTTCACTTCAAATCCGAGCCTCGGAGGTGGAAGCTTTGAGGATCTTCTTCTATAAAGTTAAACCACTTCCTAGCATATGATGATGATAGGTAGAAGCATGCCAAAGGATTGAGCAAGCAGCGAAGTCAAGAGTCAGTATCAACAACAACATGTTTTAAAAATTGCGCGTTAGTGCGCTGGCAGGACTTCTAGTCGGATCATCGAATGCGAATCCGGATCAGCTCCGGAGAGAGTGCATTCTCTCCGAGTGCACAGGGACGAACTAAATACGTAGAAGTAACAGATGCAAAAAGCTGGAACAGCTGAACCAGATTGTAAGACACAGATGAGAAGGAAAATAACCCCGAATTAAGAGACATTCTTGCTGAAGAAAGAAACCCCTGATGGGTGGTAGTTGCAAAACAAAATTAATGCCCAACAGTGTTACAGCATTTGTTAGAAACAGAATTAATAGGAGCATTCCGGACCGTAGAATAGAGAGTCGGTACAGGTTTTCATCATTCGTAGCGTTTTCAGAAAGGTGGAGTCGGAGTTGATTCGCGAATCCTACCCATAGTTCCCTTCACTACGGTGGGCTGCACATGCCATGAAGAGAATGGCACCGGACGACCCGGACCGTTAAGTCCTTCTATACTGTCTAGCAGGTTCGAGAGCGATTTCAGATAGCGCTTCGAGCAGACCAAGACCGCAACAGACCTTGGGTGTTTTCCTGTTTGTTTTGGATCGCGTTGGTTCCATGTTTTTGACGGTGCATTCTACCCCCCACCATCAAGGCCACTTTTACCCACAATTGTCGATGACGTACAACCAAATAGGGATCTGCAAAAGGTTTATCTAAGACAAAATTGATAGCTTGATGTAGTGTTACCTATTATTCGTTAACCAAAAAGATGTTGCCAAAAGGTGAAGGAATCGAACAGTGATAATTTGGAATTGTCTTTATTGTATGTATTGTGTAAAATTCGTTTTGTGTAAAGGGGTCCACATTGGCACATATTACTTCGTTTGGGCGTGTGCATGGACCAATAGTCATTTGGAACGTCAAACGGTTAACGAGTTTTGCAGGAACCAGAGTAAACAACGTCCAACAACAATGCAAAGTGACTTCCGAGAGATGCGTAATGAGAAAGAAATGCAGAGATTGGGAGTGGAAAGAACAGACGGATCAATGTTGTCTACAATAAGAGGGAATCAGCTCGCGGGTTAAACGCACCACACAATGAAGGATACTGCTGTGCTAATTGATGACAATGAGTAGTTTATTTCGTGTCCTTAAATCTATTACAAAGATATGCCATTGAAATTTCATCTCTCGAAAAGTAACTTAATCAACTGTTGAACCGTTTGTGACATACAGCGACCGGAATGCGTTACAGTAAAAGTTAGAATGCTACGGAATAACAACAATCTGTTATTGAAAATGAAAATAACCGCTACGTGAAAATGTACAGGGGCAGCATTCGGCCTATTTCGGCATGCCAATTACCTCAATTTGAAGGACATCAACAGTCCATCTGCAGCAGCGGGTCGAAGTAATAAAAGTTTTTTTCGACACGCCGACGACGAAACGCACCGAGGCGCATCCTGGCGGCAGTGCCGGGACACGAAAATCGGTTGGCGCATACGGTGACCGATATTGCACTCCAACGGAGGCCCGCTGGTTTCCTCGGTATCGAAACCGGTACTGATCGTTAGTTCTATTATGTTCGAAATCCTGAAAACCTTGATTTGAATAATTAACCCAAGTGTCGTTTGATATGTACAATATAATAGTGTATCGCTAACTAAGCTTTGCTGTTGCTCGCACTCGGACTGCAAAGGGGTTTTCACTTACCTTGGTAAGGTACAGCGGAAGTGATGTACACACCCGCGGTCCATCTTTGTTGGTGGTTGATTGCGGTGGTTGAAAATTGCGCGGTATCCGGTAATAGTTCTGCCGAATGCCCGCCGGGTTGGGATCGATGTTGCTCTGATAATGTACTGCAGCTTCTAGATTCGGAAATTGCGATTGCAGCTGCTGCGGGGACGTCGCGCGGTGAACTTTGTCGTGCGGCTGTATTGCGTGAGCGAGCGTTTTGTCAAGTTCGTTTTCGGACATGGCACACGCGTGGTAGCGATGGAACCACTGCCAACGTTGGCCGTTTCGAATGATTGCTCGTCAAGGGAGGAACAGATATTTTTTGCAACGCACTTTATCACCGCAGTGCCCAACAATGGAGTCCCCGCCGACATCACATCACTACAATTAACCATTTGATTTTTTTTTTCTATTCTTCGCGGCACCAACACTGTGAAAGAGAAGAACACATAAGAAAGCGTTAATGTGCTGAACTGTACATCTCAGTTTCGTTGGAAAGAAAGCTTGGTGAAGATTTTCTACCCCGCAAACCGAAAGCGTTTCACAATTTTTAGTTTTCTTCCTACATTGTTCATGCATCACAGCAGTCTATTACATCGTTGCTTGACAACCCACGGAAAGAAAATGGCCGTGCTTCGCAACCGAAAGTAGAGGGTTGGGCTTAATTTATTTTGTTCAGCAGCATATACACTCCCACTTCTCACCTGTAACTCAAGAGCCATGTTCGACAACTCGATACGATAAGACACGTATAGAACGGAAACGGAATTCCAAACCGAAATCTAACGCAAAGCAAACAAATTCGTACGACTCGGCTAGTTACAAGCCATCACTTTCACAGCCGCACAGTTTCGAGGCACTACGTCTTCTGAAATTAATGGCTCATCGGTTGACATGACTGCTCGAGCGAACCGACGTTTATACGGCTCGCTTCGTTGCTCGTGCGTACTCGGGGTGTTAACTTTTCAGAACATTAAATAATTTGCTTCACTTCACCAAGCATACAAAAATCACTTGATTCTTTTAACAGACAATTTAAACGAAAACTTTTTCCCTTAGAACCAGAATTTATGAACGAGAACGTGAAAACTTTTGTAAAACTAGACTCTACCCAAGTCATCGTTTTGGAGTCCGCTCTTGCAACAATGTCGTCTCACCGGAAACAAACGTCCAAGAGTTGGGTGTTGCTAGGTTCGTTCCATTTCAATGTTTTGGATGACTCCAGCTCGGCGAAGAAACAATTCCAACTAATTTCAGTTTCAAACTAAATTTATTCGCTTGTCTCTAGATTATCTGCCATAAGCCGTGGTGAAATAGTCCTTCACAAATGGATAAAAAAGACTAATGAGGCCAAGGCAGCCTTTTTTCTGTTTTGTGGCAATTTTCTAGACAGGATGCGGGCGCGTCGCCGTTTCAAATTCATTTTTTTCGGCTATTGGTTCATGCTGCCCTACCTTACTTACTTACTTAGGTGGCGCTACAACCGCTGAGCGGTCTTGGCCTGACGAAGCTCCATCTGAAACCGCTCACGGTCGCTCGCCACAGTGGTCCAATTCCGTATCCCGGCTATTCTGGCGGCTTCGTCTACGCCATCCTTCCATCTCAATTTAGGCCTACCACGCCTCCTCTGTCCTTCGGGACAGCCTAAAAGGACTTTACGGGCTGGTCGTCCGGTGCCATTCGCATGACATGACCAGCCCACCGGAGCCTGGCGAGTCTAATTCGTTGCACGACTGTGAGGTCTCCGTACAACTCATAGAGCTCGTCATTATATCGGCTCCTCCATTGTCCCTCCTCACATACGGGGCCAAAAATCCTCCTGAGCATCTTCCTCTCGAACACGGCTAAGAGGGTTTCGTCAGATTAGGACAGACTCCATGTCTCGGAGGCGTATGTGAGCACTCGAACTATATATGTCCGGTATAGTCCCAGCTTCGACTGTCTTGACAGGTATCGTGAGTGGAAGAGTTTTCTCAGACTGTAATATGACCGGTTGGCTGCCAGCACCCTAGCACGAATTTCATCTTCAATGTTGTTGTCGGTGCTGACCTTTGACCCAAGATAGGTGCAATTTTGGACGACTTCAAAAGTGCGTTCACCCACTTGTACGTCACCCCCGCGTAGGCTTTCGGCAATTGCTGTTCTACCAGTGTAATATAATTTTCAAGGTAACTCAATATGTAAAAGTATATTAAGCTGCATTCAACCTCCACTGCACGATTATTTTAAACCGTTATGTTCTTTTAACCGAACCGGTAGCGTTCAAAGATTTGAAATTACCGCATGTATTGCACTTTGCATAGCTTCAGGTTTGAACCGGTAGGAAATCTGAATCGGTAGGAGGACGAGAATCTAGACAGGGGCCTCATTTACTCTTTTACCAAAATTTGTTGTGTGAATTCTATACACTCAAATTATGGCTATTATGCGGTTATCACACTGGTCACCAATGGTGACATTGCCAGCGTCACCGGACTGTCATATGAGGGAGCCGCTTGGCAAATGAGCTTGCTCAATTCGCCAATCTGACAGTTGGGTGACTTCAAAAAGGAGCCATTGGTGACCAGTGTGATAACCGCATGAGCAACCTCATTTCGCCAACAATCGGTTCGAACCCCAGCCACCCGAACGTCATTGTCGTTTGACAGTCCGGCGGTTTGGCAATGGCGCCATTGGTGACCAGT
>KE525342.1:2163286-2175546 GCA_000441895.2 Anopheles sinensis
TAAACCCTTATTACACGATGGAATTTACTGTCATTTGATTTTTGGATTTTCTGTCAATTGTCCCTGTTTGACACAAAACTACCACCGGCTCGTGTAATAACGCAAGTTCGGCAGAACGGTTGTTTGCTCTCATTTGATCTATTCCATGTTTAAAATCATCTTCGAAATCCATACGGTCTCAATATTTATAACACTCCCCGATGAAAACCAACCGAAAATTTAAAAAACCTCGCTTTGACATAAAAATGCCAGTCGAAATCAAATCGGAAACGGTCGTGTCCGATTCCGATTTTCGGCCCAGCATAGTTCTGTCAGATGCGATTTGACAGTAATCGGAAGGGCAATGATGACAGATAAATTCCTCGTGTAATAACCCTATTATGGGCATATTAGACACGGACATTATCTGTCATCTTTGGCTTCCAATTACTGTTTAAAATTGTAACGGGCGAGCAGAAATCCACATTTTGAAAGTAATTGGAAGACAAAAATGACAGATAATGTCTGTCAATTTTGCCTTCCAATTACTGGCAAAAACTGGAACGGGCGCACAGAATTCCACGTTTTGACAGTAATTGGACGGCAAAAATGACTGATAAAGTCCGTGTCTAATATGCCCAATAAAGTCCGAGCCTAATATGGGCAATATGGGCATAATAAGCTCATTATAGCAAGCTACGATCGTATTCCAGGACCCCTATTTTGTAATTTTATTTGGTTACTACCTCGAGTTACAGAAATTTCAATGTTTTAGTGCTAGGCTGAATAATTTATTCATGTATTTTTCCATACAATATTATGAGCCAAATTTTTTTATTTGAAAGATCGAACGCAGAAGTGAGTTATTAACTAGAAAATATGATTTATGCACAAGTTTAGTTTTGTTTTTAATGAAATACTGAAATTAACGTAAACTGCTCGAAATCTCTGTTGGGTCGAGATAATTCGAGTCGTTTGATTTCGAGCAGTCAAATGCTTTGCTGCGGCGGGTTGGCCAATACGAGCGTGTGAGTGAGACCTACGTGAAGAAATTATGATGAGTCAGTCGTCGGGTGAGTTTGGTCGTACGTGCAGCTTAGCATTTGCCAGTACCCTTTGTTTGATCGCGTTCAGTTGCTGTGTTCTTTTAACTGCGAAAAGACAGTCTGACGGTACGGTTTTCTAGAGAGCATACTGGTAACGTAGTCCGCTCCAAGGCATGCTGTTCAGTTGATCTGGTGATGATTTTCATTCGGAAGGGCAGCTGTACGTCGAAGGTACTGCATCGTAAAATTTTACTAGTTTTCAGCTTTTCCAGTGGTTTATCTTCCATTAAGCGGTGGTAGCGATCGTAAGCTATCCGGAGATTGTTCATTTCAAAGCAATTTGAATGATTAATGGTGTTTCTAGTCCGATTGAAATTATCTCCATGTGGCTCCGTACCATTTTCTTTTCTTGCCAGTAGTCGGTGGCGTGTGCGCGAGTGTCAGTGTGTTCGTGCCTGTAGTTCTCTGCGGGTCAATTTCAACAAAAGTCCATGGTGGTGCCAGCTGGATCGAAGTAGTTGTATACTGACGAGGATTGTAGTAGTGCTCAAAAACTTCTAGCGTGGACGCAAATTTGCTTTTCAGCTGAAAATTTGACTTGAGCTGCGTAATTTTTACCGTTTGACGAAGTAGTTGAAGAATTCTAAAAGTTTAAGTTACTTTTCAAACCACCCTTTGTTGGTCGAATGTCTGCTTCTCCCTCGAACGTTCAGTAGTCTTTGCCCGTATGCATCATTTAACATCAAAGAGTAAAAGGTATTCAAAAAAATACCATTTTTACTTTCGGGTATAATCTTCCAGATTTTTCCTTTTCGGTTAAAATACCACCATATTAGTATACGTTCATGTCGGTTGTTTGCTCATTGCCACTGCACAGCACGACAACCAATCTTTCGATCAATCGTAATGGAATAATGACGTTACAGCAAACTTAACTTCATCCCACTTCGTAGCTTGGAAAAGCAAAATTCACTTAATTTGTTCATCAATATCTCGTTGTAAACTGTGAGTACGGCTACCTATATCATAAGTTTGCGTTGAGGTTTACAGAAAAAACAGTCGATCATAATGTACATTTCGTTTAATGTGAAATAAGCCAAGTGTGGTGTTCAGAAACCTTGTTCATGTACTGTTTCTTTTAGCTCGACGGTTATGATTGTTTCAGTTATTTTCTTCCAATTTTTACCTGTGAAAGTTCTACTGAAGACCGATTCATTGTGCGATGAGTCATCATGTTGAACAGATGTGGAAGTTTTCTGCAGATTACTGAGAAAACATGTTAGCTTTCTAGCTGAACAATAGAGTAGCATATTTTGACAATAGAGAGCAGCAACGAAGCTGATGTACGTGTATGGACGCGATTAATTTATGATCGCTACGGATGAAATGCTCACATGATCATTGTTCCCTGCTTGTAAGCGTGAATAGTGCCGGCTTTATTAGTTGGCAGCCGCAACGAAGGCGGAAGTAATTGTTAGGGTTAAGTTCGATGAAATAGCACGTAGCTTAGCAAGAATTAAACGGTTTGCATTATGCGTCTTTTCGCAATAAATGCTTGCAGAAGCATTGACAGTTCGCTAACAAAGTTGCGCTGTTTTCAAAACTCCTGTTTGTGCCGCTTCCTCATACGTTCAGAGCTAATATTCTTTGCATTCGGCCATTGTAAATTTTTGTTCGAAAAAAATGGTTTAGTCCCATGGTGGCTAGACATGAAGCACAACATGTTTGCTGTCATGGTTTGACATCTCAGTTCAATTGCGTCAAAGGTTGCGTGAAACGTGTTTTACAATATGCGCGCAAGTGAGTTAAATTTTATTTAAAACATTGGTTGAAATGTTTTCCACTCCCTATTCCCATTCACGGTTTTCTTATTTATTTTTATTACTTGTTCAACGGTGCCTTTAGCCGTGACGTGAATGCAATCGATAAATTGTCGTGTAACCGAGCCTTTAACTGCCAAATCGTTCGTGTCGTTTCGCGTCGAGCGGCATGTTTGACACAAACTGCTACTGCTCGAAATTCGAGCAGCGGCAGTTTCACTCTTCGTGAAATTTCGAGCAGCGGCCATCACCGCTCTGCTTCGCAGCGCTGGCAACTGCGTGCGCGTTAGTATTGGTGCACAACTGTCGGCACCCTCTTGCTAACTTCTCTATCGAGCTAGTCATCGTCGTAGGGTGAGCGGAAAGCGTAGCCATCTTGGTAATCTCGTTCGAGCCGTTTCACGGAACAGTAGGAAACCTAGTCGGGTTTTGTTCCGTTTGCAGCTTGAAACGTTTCTCTCCTTGGTTTCCAGCACGGTGCCTCCGGCACAGTAATTAGTGTACTTATCGAGTATAGGCGTAAGTCGAGCGAGGTAGTAAGATATCATCAAATTTTTGATCGAAATTCAGTGAATCGACGGCCCTAGCAGTGTTGGCAAGAAAACCGGGCAAGGTCTTCCTCGTTAAGAAAAATGGTGGCGGAACCAACTGAATTTCGAAGCGAGAAAGAGCGAGAGGGAGAGAGAGAGGGAGAGAGAACGACACGGAGCAAGTGGGAGCTAAAAGAGATTCTCCGCAGCGCTTTGCGTTAAAATAAAAGAATGGTGTTACGCAGGAAGTTGGAAAAATGTGTGCAGTTGCGTTTTGCTCACCCGTCCATTCCGTGGTAGGCTGTGTATGAAACTCCCAGCACTGGTAGCCAACTTTCGCTGGACTTGCGGTTGCACCGAGAAAAACCTATCCCATACGCATACGTAATGCGAGTTGGGAAGTTCAACGGTACCGAGGAAAACAACTCCTAGCGCTTCGCAAATCGCGCACCAATGGATGTGCGAAAAAGGCAATCGAAGCAGATTAAAAGCAATATTTTGAGGTTAACCACGAGCGAACCCTTAGCCCTGCTAGCATACAGGAAGCAGGTGGGGAGGGGAAACGGTGTGGTAACCGACGACCGCAGGCCGTCCATATCTGGGAGGAGCAGAATTCAATTTTTCCCTAACTTTTTCCATGCGAGCCAATCTTGCGGGAACTTTCATCCCTGAACTAAGGTTATGTTGCAGATGTAGCAAATTTCTAAAAGTGCTCACAAACACAGGCGCAAATCTCAGCACCAAGTTGTGTTGGCCCATTTTGTGTTGGCTGCTGCTTCGGCTAAAACATACTTTTTACTTTTTAGGTACATTAACTTCAAGTGCTCGGGAAAAATCAGATATAAATTTAGTTGGTGCGATTTTGCAACCGAGCCCACCCCTCGGTTGAAGGTTTGTGTAGCCTTCATTTCTCTCGAGTGTTGCCATGAAATCGATTACCTTGCAATTCAAGGATCACTTTGATCGCTTGCTCAATCGTCATTCGTTGAAATTTTTCTTTTCGTTTACACACTCGTCGTCTACGGTGCATTGTGTAGCATCCGGCCTGTTGTAAATTTACTACTCGACATATCTACGATCTACTAGAGAGTTGTTTCATGCACAAACTAACAAAAATTTTATTTCTCGTTTCTTATTTTTTCGGCTGATTCGTCATCGTCGTCGTTGTGGAAAAACGAATCCAAACCTGGGCGCCAAAATGGAACCGCGAACTGCACGGATGAATGCATCGTCACCAACATCTTAGTGATCTTTTGTTGAATCGAGTCCACGGGAAGGTGTAAGGTGTCTGTGCGAGTACGCCGCGAAGTCTACGGTGAGTGGGAAAGGATGGTTATCATACAGAAACAATATTGGTAGGCAAATTAATCGAAGCAAGTTCTTTGGTACTTTGTGCAGTTTTCCGCATCGTGAGGTCAAGTGTGCCGAGCACAAGCAAGCGCAGCAGCAGAGGCAGAGGACAGCAGCCAGCAGCCAGTAGCGGGCGCACACCGGGACCGGAAGTCGTCTCGGCCAGAGCGGAAGCGCAAGAAGTCCGTCTTGCAGCGATCACCAATCAACAGTAAAAGAGCGCGCGGGGCATTGTCCTTTTGTCCATCAATCAACAAAAAAACACACACACATACCCGCGCAGCAGCATCAGCGGCTCGGTGTCCGGTGTAACCGTTCACATTCTTTCGTTCGAAGCGGAAGTGCGGAAAGCCGTATAGAAGATGGCATTAAAAAGAATTAACAAGGTACGTAAAAACAAAACCACCATACGTAGAGCCAGGTACAATCTCACACACCGAGTGTCGACTGAAGTTACATGCACCACAAGTAAATGCACTCCACAGCCTATCTAATGAAAATGGAGATACACTCCCATCGTCGAATGTTGCCATTTGTCGGAAATAACAACGTAATTTTTGTGAAATAATTGTAAAGTTGCCTAAGCACATAGTGATGGCTTTCAACACTTTGCACCAGAAAGGTTAAAACAATCGTTCTATGATTAGAGGAATTGCTGGCTTAGCCTAGCCGAGATGATTCGCACTGTTGTGTATCACATGTTGTTCACCTTCTAGCACATCGAACATGCATGATTGCCGTTGTTGGATATATATGCATCCAAACCCGGATCGTAAGCGGTTGGTCTGGTAGTCGAGCATTGCACTTAAAATGTGTGCTGGTATCTTGGAACCATATCGAATCCGTTTTGCAATACCCTCCCTTCATTGTAGCAAGATAACGAGACACAGCCCCGTTGTAGAGATGACGTTTTCCTTTCCATCGCTGCCATTTCTTCGACAACAATTGCTCATTTTGTATTTAGAAAAAAATGGATGCACATGTATGTTGTAAAGCAATATTTTTCGGTAGTAATTAAATCATATTGCGCTTGGAATTCGGACGGAAAGGCCGTGTCTGGCACGTCGAGACATCGCCACAATGGCCTTTTACGATGCACATCACATCGATCACGTCACACGGGGAACGTCGTCGTGACCCAGGTCGTTTGGTGGTGGTAGTGATGGTGGTGGTGGTGTGTGAAAGCGCTGAACTCTCTCAGTAGGCAGCGAAAAATCGAATTTGCTTGTCAAGAGCGTCTGGCTGGATAGCAGGAAGGCGGAGAGAAATACCGCCTTGTGCGAGCGGCAACGAGAGCGAGTGCGAGCGAGAGAGCGAGAGAAGGAGCGAGCGAGCGAGAGTTTAAGCAATGGTAGGTTGATTTTGACGTCTCGTCGACGTGTTGGTGCGAAATCGTCATTGTGCTCCAACTTTTGTGATGGTGTTTCGCACTCAAGCACACACGTCCACATCGCACGGAAGGTACTGTAATATCTTCTTTCCTAGCTTACTGCTGCTTTACCCAATTGCCTTGTGGCAAATATGATTGCGAGAGAGCAAGACGTTGAAGCGCCTTGAGACACATTGCGATGACACTACAATTTCCATTGTAAATGCAGCAGCAGCCGCCACAAATATGCCACAAGACGTCGAGCATTCGATGGTTGAAAAGATATGGAAACGAGCGAGAGAATGTAAATGTGCAGTAGAAACAAACGTGCCGAGAGAGCACTATGCGAGTTAATACAATGTTGAGCAAAACAATATTTCCATATCACACGCCACCATCGAACACACCGAAAACGTTTCGACATTAATCTACTGAACGATGCCAGCATAAATTAATGTATTAAAATACAATAACCAAAAGAATATGTGGTTGTACAAGCATGTAAGACAAGGTTAACTTGAGGCGAATCAGACATTCCAGAAGAGGGTTGAGAGACAGCCTTGCTTCAAACAGAATTTTTCAACTGTTTTGGTAATGGCTATAACACACTACAGTTGGCCATTGTTTTGTGATTTTAGTTCCTTCCCTCCTCTTACAAACACCCTATGATTTTCCTAATTTTATTACCGGCACAGCTGGGCGTGGGACTAGGGTTTTGTTTTCAACCAAAGCAACCATTGGATATGGTGTTCCGGTGCCCTGCAGTCTACCAAATGTTTTCACCGGCTTTCGTGTCGCATTATTAGCGACGGTTTTTATCAGTTTCAGCCTTGAGGCACATTTTAGCAAGACTATGATTTTTAAGGTTGGTTTTTCACTCACTAAGCAAAGTCAAGTTAGAGGAACGTTGTACAACGTTCTAAATGTCACGAAATAAAAAAAGAACACCAGCATCTGTAGCTAGGAAGGACTTCATTTCTACCTTCATCAGGTCGTTCTTCATAGACATGAATAAAGGATTAAATTGGTGACAAGTGCTTGCTTGCCATCGAGGTTTCCTCCAGGCATCACTTTTTGTGGCGATATGTTGTCTATCCAGCCTCCTTCCCCACTCAAAAGGAGCGAGATGTTGACGGAACCGAACGAGGAAGGAAGCGAACACGAAACGCTTTAACCTCACCAACGAATACCGGTCCGGCATCATCGCCTTGTGCCAATAGTGCTCTAGTAGTCTTGTGGCGAAACGGCAAAGAGAATTATTTTTAGCCTGATCGATGGCCCACGTACCTTTTACCCGGTTGTGAGATGGGATGATGTGATTATGCGAACGAAAAACGGTGGGGAGTGAAATGTTCTTTCCCACCGCCGGGTGGCAAGCATTTCCTCCTTTCTCATCCGGATGGTAGTAAAAGAGGAGCGTTGTGTGTTGTCCCTCACGTTGACGACAACACGGCAGTCTAATTTTCCGCTGGCTAGCGCGCGCACCTACACACACTCGTAATTATAAATAAATTCACACGTGATCATCTGCGCCCCTCACCATGACCATCGGCACCAAGGTGTGCTGTGCTGTGAAAAGCCGGCCGGTTCGATCGTCGACCACAGCGCACAGAACCGTTTCTCTTCTACGGCGTGGAGAACGAGTAAATCGTTCCGTTTTCAATATGTACACAAAGCCTACACGGTACCGAAAATAGTTGAGACATCACTAACGCAAGGCATTGTTTGTTATCCATTTCATGTTCTCGACGAATCTCGACGAATCCTGTGTGCCCATCACCGCGTCCATAGGAACTACAAGACTTGGGGAGAGATCCTCCGGCACAATGCTCAGCAGGTCCAGTTGGGGACGACCGTAAGTATTTGCATTTGGTAACTAGCTTATATTAATTACATTATGGAAACCATCGACGCGATTCCGACGACCCCTTCTCTATGTTGTATACTTTCGTTTTGGCCCTCTTGTATCTTTCTTTCTATTCCATAAGCTTCAAGATTATTTATTCATGTTGATATCTTCTTCTAGACACACACGCAGGTTTCACCGAATAAGAATTTTTATTTTGGTTAAAAAAAAATAACTAACGACCACCTGAGGATCGTGGTTGCACTCACGTCACAAAGTTTGCCGTTTACATGTTTGATGAATCGATGAACATGACTATTGTGGTATCGATGCATCTATGTAGAATGTTCTGTATAAAATCTTAATCTTCTTAGTAAAAGGAGTTCTTAATCACAGGGTTTTTACTGTTCCCTATCAGTATAAATTATGCAACCTTGCTCAGGCAATCAATTGAAAGTGCTGAAAATTATCTTGTACTTCGGTGAGGGCACACTTCCCGTCAGTCTCAGCTCTCATGACCCAAAAACAAGCCCCACGGTTCGCAGGAGCAAAAAAAAACAATTGGGCTCAAAAGACTTACAAGTAAAAAAAAACAACTCGAGGGCGAATTGCGGTATCATAATCATTCTTCGTACAACGCTATCTTCAAGATAAGCGTTCGTGGAAGGTTTTTGGGGGTGTGAGTGAACACATCATCGCCTAATAAAGACTATGCAAGGGATCAGAAAGAGTTACAGATAGCGAGCGACAGCGCAAACGTTATGATTGGTTCTCATAGTTTAAGTTTTGGGCAAGTTTAGATTTTTAGGAAGGTTTTTTCTTGGTGGTTCGCATGCTGAAATTGAATTGCAAGAAGAACATTCCTACCAGTGTTTCAAACAAACGGTACAACTTTCTGAGACGTTAGCATCGAGACTAGAACATCGACCATTCGGCTGCTACACCGCATCGTTATCTTATCGCTCTTGAAACCCTAGTGTGGATGCTGTCCTTCTTGTTGCTCAACCGTTGCTCCGTTCCTCCGTACGATCGTGCATGGAGGTACAACAATGTTTGTGGTTAGGCCTTATCCCACAGACTCGAGAATGTGGTGTAACTTCTCGAAACCTGCCCTAACCCCAGAAGGTAGCTTTATGCAGATCGAAGGTTTTTCGAAATGCTATCTGCTATAGGCATGTTTTTGTTATTACGATATACTGTTGTATGAACGAGCTAATAAATTACAAACACATTAGTTGCTTTACTAATGGCTAGCAACTGGGTGCCTTTCCCTAATGCATTAATAATGATGTGCTGGAGGTAAGCACAACCGGTGCCCACGACCTCTTCGCCATTAAGTATATCGATCTGGTCTGGTATTGGCTGGCACAAAATGTTGCCGTTTGTTTTGATTTCGTTCTCTTCGAACCTATCGATCGATTTACAGGTTTGGAGCCGCCTGCTATGGTTAGCATAGATACTCCTATTCCTTGAAGAGGTATACTAGACTATACTTAATCTATACCGATACACCCGACGGCTGTAGTTTGACATGTGAGCATCAAGCAAAACACATGCATTACTGGTTTATTCATCCACTGGGGAAGAAAGCGGACGACACGTTTACGTACCTTTCGTCGCTAACCAATTATGTGCAGTCCGTCTCTATAGCCCTCGGTTTTCTCTTTCTCATCGCTTCTGCGCACGCAAGGTTTTGGGGCCGCGTTAAGGTCGAACGTTTTTGCCACGAGTTTTTGACGTAGCCACACTTTAACTTTCGTCCATCTCCCTCACACATAGCATTATGTATTCTTTTTGTGCCGGTCTACTAGGCGATCCATCTCACAAGAGAGCTGTTGTGGATGAGAAGGTTTTTTTTATTAAATATCGAAACAGTTCGTTCGATACATCACTCCGATATAAAAGATGAAATAAAATAACATCCAACACATAAAATTCAGAATGGATAGAATTTCTTATTCTCTGTGCTTGACGTCGCCTGTTTACGATTGAGCGTAATAATCCGCTTATGCACATCTGCTGACATGTGCGCCACCGAGCAGGTGACGTGCCGGAGGCTACTATTTGCTTAAACTATTATAGGGAACTCTACCCATTGTAGGAATAACGAAACACGCGTGTTTGCTTTGTCGTTAGCAGGAGTGTGTTAAAAAATGCGGCCGAAATAATAGAACCAGACAGTGTGAGGAGGGTTCGTCCTCCTTCCAGCGTCCTGCACAAGGGTTTACGTCCTGCACAGCGTCCTGCACAAGGGGAGGCAGAAAACGAGAAAAAGCGCCTTGTGCCGTGCTAATTAGACAAAATCATTCCAATGGAATCGCGATCGATGTGGACGATTCTGTCCATCTTCCCAGTATACAGGCTCTGTGTGTGCTAATTTATGTTCTTTTCTCTCCTTTCTTTACAGTATTCCACTGGCAAGCTACAATCATGGGCCCGGTAAGTGTGCGTTTGGATAGCCCAGCGTGTTCGAAGGAGAAAAACTGAACCACTTTTTAGAGTTTTCTCCATTCTGCCATTGTGAAGTATTCCCACAGAGTGTCATTTGTTAATCGCTAGACCAGCAAGAAGCGAGCGGTAGATGTTTCATTGACATTGACACCCAATTCTTCGGCGATCGGCATCCAGGTGACGAGGTTGATGTACGATCGGACCGTGAAAGCAAAAGAAAACAACAGAATGACGCGCGAATCGAACACACGAATTTTCTCACCGCCTTAAGACTAGTCGTTATTGAGGAAAAACTGTCCTGTTGGCAATGTGTCAAAGAGAAGCCGGTCGTTTGGCTACTTCTTTCGAAGCGTGCCGAGTTCCGCAATGTTGGACGCCCTTAGGCGTGTTTCTTCGCGTGCCCTTTGCGTGCTTTGCGGGTATCACGGTTTACTTCCGTTTTGGCTACCTTATTGCAAAGTGCTGCTTGCCAACACCCTGCCGAGATAGATGTGGTGGTTGATGTTTTCCGATGGGGAATTGCATCGTCATCCCAAACAGGTGGTTTACTTCCCTCTTTACTTTGCTCTGCAGAATAAGTTCGGTTTTAGTTTAGAAACATGTTCATTCCTTTCAAGAATCTATATTTATTAATGTCTAATGTTTACATTCATTCTGGAGATGAATGGCGATCGAAGCAAAAGAAAATGTATTTAAAAATCAGCTTCTAAAATCCACTTTTCAAATGTGATGCAAATAGAGTTAGAAGTTGAAAAGGTGTTTTTAAGGATGTTTTGCAAATAGTACGCACTTTACTTTCTGATTATCCTAATGGTTTTTTTTTCATTCTTCTTCTTCTCCCCCTCGTCTACTTGCAGCCAGACAGTCCGTATCAGGGAGGCGTATTCTTCTTAACAATACACTTTCCAACAGACTATCCGTTTAAACCGCCTAAAGTGGCTTTTACTACACGCATATATCACCCAAACATAAACAGTAACGGGTCGATTTGCCTCGACATTTTACGATCTCAATGGTCACCCGCGCTCACCATATCTAAGGGTAAGTACTGTTTGGGAGTGTGTGTGTGTGTGTTTGCAAATCAAAGAACAACGGAGTAAATCTCCTTTCGAGATAACCTTACTGCTCTGGGGATGTTAAGTGGAGTATGTTTTATCTCATACGTGCTTTTGTTTTGTTTTTCTTTTGCAGTGCTGCTATCAATCTGCTCTCTGCTATGTGATCCAAATCCAGACGATCCGCTGGTGCCCGAGATTGCAAGAATATATAAAACGGATCGGGAAAAATATAACGAACTTGCCCGGGAGTGGACACGAAAGTATGCTATGTGATGCGTTCCAGACGAAGCATTACATCTAGCTTACTGTAGTAGCAGCATCAGAAACAGCAGTGGCAGTGGCGGCGGCGGCGGCGGCGGCAAAAACATACAGCAGCAGCAGCAGCAGCAGCGGCGGCGACGACGGCAGACGAGACAGTTTCACCTTCCTTACTAGCAACAACAACAACAACAACAACTACATCATAAACTTTAGCATCAGCAGCAGCAACAATGCAACGAGCCGCAAGAATGGCGTCGGCATCATCAAACGCACCGGGCAGCGTAACGACAGCAGCATCACCAACATCTACCGCAAGATCACGCTGGCCGTACGCTTCAGCAGCAACAACAACGCTAGCAGCAGCACCCTCAATATGAAAAGCTTAAACGTAAACGACGAGCAGAAGCAGCAGCAGCAGCAGCAGGAGGTCGAAGCAGCTCCGGCAGCGCTCGATCATCAGCTGATGTATGAGCTACTCCTACTCCTCCTTCCTGGCTGCTTTCACGCCAACAACATCGCCGGCGATGGGCAGCAGCAGCAGTGCAACATG
>KE525342.1:2175566-2246630 GCA_000441895.2 Anopheles sinensis
GTCACACATGCAACAACCAAGTGGCCGTCGTCGGTGGCGAGGTGGTCGACGACTGGTGCGACTGATTTACTTTTCGTATCTTCGACTTACCACACCACACACACACGCACCCTAAGACAAATGGGGCCTGTAGAAATCGATCGAAAGCGGGGTTCCTTTCTTCTCCATTTCCATCCCTCTCCCACCGTTTTACGCATGGTGAGGGTGACGAGTGAATGTTGCCAATTTCCGTTGTTCAAAATCCATGCTTTCCAAGCTTACCTAGGATTCGGCCTGGTCTGTCAGAGGGGCGAGCTAATGCGGAAGGGTAATCAATCACATCATCAACACACCCGCCATGTGTTGTCCTTGAATTTGGCTCTTCTCTCCCCTCACTCCCCTTGGAGCAGCCACAATTTGTGCGTTGATGCGTGTTTGGAGTTCCAACATTATTTATTATTGCCAATTCAATAATTGTCGACTAGAGCATCCCATACACTCTCACACACACCAACTCCTCCTTCTCTTCGTCCATCTCCTCCCCTCCCCCCCCCCTTTCTACAGTTCAGAGGAACAAATCAACCCCCGCCCGACAGTCAATCGCCGCTATGCTCTTCAGCTGCTCTAGCTCGCCTTCGCTGCGCCGCGCCATCCTCCACCACCCCCAAAAAACACACACACAAACACTAGGGTGCGCAAAACAACAACAGAAAGCACTGGAGGTTATTAAATATTCTTTTTATCATCGATAGCAGCGTCTATATTTATTTCGTCTGAATTCAATCGCAAATTACTATTTTTGCGACTCTTTCCTCTGCAACACCTACGAGTCCTATGCTTGGTTTTGGATGAACAAAAATGCGCCGTTTTACGCTATTCGGCCGAGTGGAGTGAGCGGTGTTGATCGATTGCTTTTTTTTTGTTTGTATGCGCTGTGCCGCAAACACCCGGCAAACACTGCGATCGAATTCTGCGCAGTGTATGGAGCATTTGGTAAAAGTGAGCATGCGAGTTTAGCGAGGAAGGGAAAGTTAGGGCAAGGAAAATCGCAGCGCGAGTTCGAATGATGTGTTGGAGCAGGTAGGCAGGTAGGCAAAAGGAGAAGAGGTAGCAGGAGGATCGGGGTACCCATCCGAACAGTGCAGGACGCAGGAGACGCGCGCGCAGAGACGAATGGATCGCTGGAATTTAGGGAAACGTATTAGGGAAAGGTAATATAGCTGAATATTAGAGAAACAAAGATGATCCTCATGATCCGCATCAATAATTTAGTATATTTGGTCGTCCGATAGAACGAGAGGCAGAGAGAGAGCAAGAAAACGCGCATGCATGTTGAGAGGATTGGAACTCTCACACAAGCGCGAAAAAGATGTGCTTAAAGCATCTTGCAAAACAAGCAGCGGGATCCGCGTAAGAAAGCGAAAGGCAAGGATATGTTGTGCGTTGTGGTCGAGTGGGAGTTTACATTTAAAATTAAACAATAGAAAATAACAACAAAAAAGGAAATACGCCAGAGAGATAAAACTCTACATTAGAAGAATTACTTTTGTTCAAATAGGCAACGACAGCAGCCGGTAACAAAACAACAACAGAGAGAGAGTTTTTTTCCCGAAGATTAAAACACACAGAGCGACCGGTTCCAGAACAACAGAAACAAGCATAACTAATAACAATACTTATGAGCAAAAGGGCAAGTCAGAATAAATATCAAACTTACATATATGACATACATAAACGTAAAAAAAAACAAACGATATAGCTATATTATCTTTACTCATGTTCTTCCCGTGTTGGCCACCGTCTCCGCTTCCGTCTCTCCGCAACTGTTCCTTTTTGCCGGTGTGTGTGGTTAGTTTTCCTCATTGCCCTCCTTCCTGTTCTTTCACAACATTGCCTTTCCATTGTCCACACCTAATTGTTCTTGTAAAGGAGCATATGTTGCTTTCCAATAGGTCCGTTTAGTCCGCTAGTGTTTTAAACAGTACTGGATCGATGAAGGCGATATCGCTTCGTGTAATGCGGTGGCCTCTAGATTCCGAGATGCCACAAGCGCTTCAACAACCACAGTAGGAGCATAATCCTACCTCTTCGTTTAATTCGCGTCCAACCACCCACCCAAAGGATTTGCACTTCGTTTTGTGAAAAAGGGAAGCTTTTCTTTTCGTTTCTCCCTCCCCATTCCCTCCAGTGCGCCCCTCTGTCGCCGGTTTGGGTTCGAGGTTAGCAGAGTGGGGGAGTAGTAGCTATCACTATCAATAAAACAGCATAGCAACAGAACGTGTCCAAATTGTGGCAAACAAATAGACAAACAAATTGCAATGAAAAACGAAGCCGTAAATTCAACATAAAAAAAGCATAAACAAAAAAAAATATGGCAGAAGTTAGAAAAGGGGCCAGAGAGCGCCAATGTCGAGGATGATACGAGGATTTAAAAGCAGAGAAAAGGAAAAGAAAAATAATAATAAATAAAATGCTGAAAACAACACAACCAAAACCAAAATTATACTAAACGTTTCTCTACTAGCTCTAAACATTATAGCGCCTCACTCTGGTGCACACGATGTACGTTGACGTTTGATTGATGAAACAGGGACGATGCGATTCTCTCGCGGGCACTTAAAAGCAGGACAGTCGAACCAAGTGAACGGTAGCAATGGAACAAACACATGCTCTGCTTTAAGCAAATGAAAAGTACGCAAAATGCAAGCAACCATAAGCAGCCCACTGGAAAGTAAGGAAGCATGAAACATAATATCTATTACACATCTCCACACAACAAAGCCCGTGAAGTGAAGGAGAAGAGAAGCAGGAGCTAAGACAACCTATAGTCTGCACGCGACCCTACACCATACGATGGAAAAGCGACATACCACCCCCATTGCTGTATCAACTTGGAATGAAGAGAATCGAGGCCCGGTTTGCAGCAGAGTTTATGTTGTCCTAGGCTGAAGGGGGTGGTACCAAAAGCCGAACCCTACCCGGCCAGCAAAAGCTTATTATCAGGCGGTCGAAAGGAGCAGCATCCGCTTAGGGATCCTCCAGGGTCCCTCCAGCAGAAAAGCAAAAAGAAATGATAAGTTGTAGGTTGCCGGCAGCATATTGCGTTCTGGAAATGCTAACCACCATACTAGTATGTATACAATAGCAAAGGGGGGATGTGTTTCTGTCTGACTCGCGGCGCTGCTGAGCGCTGTGCCGTAACCGTTGCTAGAGAAAATTACAGATGAAAAAAGAAAGGAAAAGCAGTGCGTCGTTGTGCGCGTTCAGGAACGGTCAAGGAAGGTGAAGTTGCGCCACCAGGAAAAAAGGGGCTCGCAGAACAAATTCTGAAAATGGAAATGGATCGTGTTTTTTTTTCTATAAGTCAAATTGAATTTAAATTAAAATAAACAGAAGGAAACCCAACTAAAATGTGGCCGCGTGTTCATGTGTTCTGTTTCCGTTTGTTTTTTTAGTTTCACGGTTGGTTTTCACTTGAAAAAAATAATGTCAGTCGTTTGATAGCCATATCTACTTGTAGGCGCTACCGTTCACCCAAAAACGGATTTTCCTTAAACGATGTATAGAAATATTCTTCAACACTAAATGTTAGATGAATTTTCTTCAAGTAGTTAACCGAGTAGCTAAATTCTTCTGCCATCGTACTTCAATGAAATCGCGTATCGTACCAACTAACGATGCATTAACAGATTTCTATAAATATCACCGTTGCTTTCGTTTTTGAAGTAAATCACTTTGCACGAGCGAACTTCGTCGGGGAAGGGTAGCTAACTAGAAAAAGGAAGGGTGGGTTTCATAGTGTTGTCAGTCGTATTGAGGTCAACCGTGACCGTTGGCAGGTTTTGAGGAGCCGTGTGTGGTTTGCTGAAAATTATTAGAAAATACTTGCACAACCAAATTCAAATGTGTTTACGGTTCTGCAAACCGCTTGGAAGAAGCTACACGGGTATTTCATGACATTTTCTAGTCCGTAACACTAAGGTTGCTTGCTTAGGATGGGACATACGTTTTAAATCTCGATTTTAACAGTTGTGCCTGTGATTAGATCGTTACGACTGTGTCGTTTTTTTTTCGCAGGATGTTGCTTTGCTCCCATCCTTTATGCTGAAGAATATATATTTATCGTTTTCGATTAAATTACACAAAACAATCGAAATTTGCAGGGTTTGTCCATCAACCGGAACTCAACTATGAAATTGTTCACCTGCTATTCTGCTGCTCTTGCATTAGGGTAGCGCTGCCTGGAAACTTGAGTCGACTAAGATAGGTAGGTACAAGTGGAATCGTATGTAAATGTTGAATATGATTGCGGCAATAGTTCTCTTCCACTATAAAACATCTCTTGTCTTCTTATATTTCAGGGTGCCGATTGGATGCCGTTGTTGCCCTGTGCTCCCCTACCAAGGTAGTGGCACTGTACAGCGTGTAGTGCACTCGTATTCGTACTTCGTGCGTGGAGTAGAGTCGGCTGCTCCAACTCGGCGTTTGGAAGCAGGGGTTGAAAACGTCTCTTTGTAGGCATCAGAAACCCAGTACAAATTCTTTTGCATGTAATAATCCCTGCCTTCTTATTCCTCTTGAGATGAATTTAAATTTATGTATCAAATTTTTCAACAAACAAAAAGGAAACGATTCTCTCAAGGTTACCAAACTAATTCTACTTGGCACCGTGGATCCTTAATCCGTTCAATGTTTTAAATCTATGTCTGCTTAGGAAAATGCACCCATTTTTTTTTATTTTCGATATCCCCACTTGATATACACTAAAGTTTATTGCAACAGATTAAATACTTTGTGGGTGTTGAAAAGAAATTTGATTTAGTTTTATATAACAATAGGTTGTGTTTTGTAATCAAAGATCGACACAATAATATAAAATGTAAAGCTTCCAATTTGGACCAATTTAGTTCAAATAATTGCTACGTCGCGTGGCAAAAGTGGTGTAGAAAATCTGCTTAGGAAAATACACACAATTTTCTTGTTATTTTCGATACCTCCTCTCGATATACGCGAAAGTTTATTGCAACAGAGTGTATTGTAATCGAAGATGGCCTCTATAGTATAAAAAGTAAAGCTTCTCGAAAAAAGAGTGGTGTAGAACTTCTTGATTGGGGAGCCGTTTGAAGTTTGTTCCATCTAATTGTGAAAATATGATTGTTGAATGGACCGAAAATGGAATCAAAGAATTAATGCTTTTTTCCTTTAAAGGGGACAATGTTTTTACTTTAAATTGGAATGTTAAGTTTTGTTGAAGAAGGCAGGTTATTTGATTACGAAAAAAAGCAGATTGAGCTGTTGAGGAGATTCTCGGGGACTTTGCCGACCCCTGGCGCTGGAGCATTGACTGAGAAGAATGGGTGTGCGTGTGTGTGTGTGTGTATGAACGGGGTTTGTTTTCATCAAGCAGGTCGCTCTTGGTCGCGCTCGCGAAGTTGGGCGCATCGTTCGCTGGAGCGGCACGTCGGTTGGCTCATTTCCCGTTCCAGCGCCAACGCGAGCGGTAGGCCAGCCGTCGCCAGATCACAGGTGTGTGTAGCAGCACGATCGAATACGACGATCCGTGCGAAAAAACAAAAAAACCGCGAGTCCCCCGCGAGTGTGTGTCGGCGTCCGTGTGGTGTGTTCTCAGGTGTGCCGAAAACGCGTTAAATTTCGCGTTTCTTTTTGAAGTCTTTCTTCTCGGGAAACGGTAGGGCCGAGCCGTTGTGAGTTTTGTGCGTCCAAATTCCGGTTCAACTTTCTCTCCCCCTCCCTTCCACCACCACGACCACCGTGTGTAGTTGCGTTTTGGTGCGTGTGCCTATCCTTTTAGCCAGACCAAAAGCGAGCAAACCTCTATCGGATGTCTACTGGAATTGGTAGCACATTCTAACGAACAACCACAATGAATTGAATTATTAATTGTTTCAAACGTAGGAAACGTTCGAGTCCTCAAATTCGTGAGGTATTTGGTTTGAAATGATGAATTAGAACAAAACACCGGTTTTCGGTGCAATGCGGATAAACATCGGTGCGTGCTCCGAGAATGAGAAGGAGAGAGAGAGAGAAAGTACATAGACCCAAATTCGAAAAAGGACGATAGGACACCCTGGTTTTCGGTGAGCGTTGTCAGTATCCATCTGTGACAGAATGTACTCCGGAGATAGAAGAGCGCACACACACACACGCGCCAACGGGTACTTGCGCTCCAATACTGCAGGGATTCTCGACCGGCCGCTGTGTCCTTGCGTCCTTGCGATTCGCAATTCTATTCCGGTGCATTGCGGCTACAGAGCACTATGGGCAAGGTTCCGGTGATCCGGTTGGAGGTGCACGAGACGTTACCTAGTAGAGGACTTCTTGACAGCACACGTGCTAGTGCAAGAGCCTCGGCAGAAGAGGGCAAAGAAAAAAAAGGAAGATCTTTGGCTCACGGTTCGCGATAACAGCTGATAATCGGATCGAAAGTGGTCCGTCCTTATCGTCCAAACCGATGCGATAGAGGGAGACTTTGGGTCGGCGGTAGAAGAGTTGTTGATGGTGGTTGTTTTTTGCAAGGCTCATCTGGAATGGGACGTTGCGAAGCGAACAGCCAAGCAAACATTTAAAAAATTTGTTCAAACGATTTGTGAACCACAAATTAAACAAGTCCATTGAATGCAGAAGAGGAAATAAATTGGCAGGCCGTAATGGCAGGTGCTCCCCGCCCACCCCTCCAAACTCTCTCATTTCCCCGCTCACCTCCAAACCGCAAGTGTCGGCAGCATCCGGGACTGATCGGCCTTTGGCGTGCCTGACGTGGTTGAAAGCTTTCCACTCCACAATGCCATTATTGCACACACCGAGATGCCGTTTGCCATTTTCCCTTCGTGCATATGCAGACGGCGGGTCTGTTTGGTAGTGAGGGGGCAAACAAAGCACTGCAGCGCACCGCCGTTCGGTTGCAACGAGATTTCGCTTTCTTTTCAGCACTGTAAACACTTGGCGTTTCCGGACCTCGGAAAACCAAACCCGGAAGGACACAATTCAGTCGTCCGTCCATCCTTTCAATGTCGCCGAAGGGGTTGCAGCTTTCACCAAACAATATTGGTTAAAACTCTTCAACCCTTTGTTTGAAAACCAAGGAAAGTGAACCCTCGGGTTCAACCCTCTGAAGGATGAAAAAGCGAATGAAGCGATAATATCTCCGTCGAAAAAACAAAAATTAAACTGACGGGCACAGTTAATTACACACGTTTCTTCCTTTTAGTGTTAACACACTTTGCGAAGAAAATGAAAAAAGAAAAAAACAGAAAAAGCCATTATTACCGGCAATCAGGTTTAATGTTCTTGCAGTTTTGGAAGCCCCGTAAACGTCACGGTGCTCGCAAAAACACCACGCGTGTGCGGATAAAAGTCTACTCAAAGTTAATTTGGCAAACTAGCGGAGATGCTAGTAAATGCGGAAGGTTTCTAATAGTTAGTGACCGTCGTGACAAATTCAATTACTAGTAAAAAAGGGGTGGGGGGTTGGTGGTGGGGGGGGGGGGGGCACACGCTCAGAGGCCCCGAGCTTAACGGGGCCCGGGTTGAAAACCTAAGACCAAAAAAGTTACCAGATGTGTTATTTTTCATATAGGGTAAGTGCTCCTATAGTGGTACTACACCAATAGTGGAGGTAGTGGAATAAATTCCTAACTTTACGAAGAAATAAATATGATAGCGTTATTTGTACTAGTATGAAATGTTCTTTGCCCTTTTACGGAATGTTTAAAAGGCACTCCGTAATATATTAAAGCTCCAATATTCATATTTTCCAAACGGGTTGTACCAAAATGCTGGATTCCTTAAGAAGTTATCAGGAGTGCCATGATTTCCTTAAAGCTATAAATCTGCGTAAAAAGCATTGGTCTATGTGACGGAATGCGTTGGTCTATGGCCAAGACAATGCATTGGTCTGAGTTATTTGGCCTTTCTGTTTGAAATATGCTTCAAAAACAAATTAAAGTAAAAATTTATACAATATTTTCCAAGTTTTCCAAGTACTACTACCACTATAGGAACACGATACCACCACTATAGGAACCATACCACCATTACAGGAACAACCAGCTGGGAAGAAAAATACGCTTTTTTCGTGTATTTTACATGATAAACTGTAAAAATAGATGTTTTTCTGAAGAATAATGGTATTAAGATCATAATTGGTATAAATTTGTTAAATATTCTGTAATAGACACTTGAAAATTGCATCAAATTGTTAGCAACACAACTAAGTGCGCCACTATTGGTACGGTTACCCTATCTTTCGCACTTTGGTATTCTTTGATTTGAAAAAGTTGCAAGTTCTTTTCGTATACTTTGATATCGTTTTATTAGTTTATTTGTTTATTTACTCATTGTAATGTTTTCATATTTAATTTCACATTCTTTTGTGTAGTATGCTTTCGTTTGAGCCGACGTTGTTTGGCCATGGAAAATCAAAACATCATGGTAGCTTTTTACACTTTGTAAAAAAACCTCTTTACAAAATAGTGAAGACATGAATTTTTTTAACGAAAAATAAACATAACAGGAAGAAAACTATTTAAAAAAGTAGTTTCCAATCCCTCGTTTGTAGTTTCCAATGTAGAAATTTAATCGGACATTGTTAAAATAAATCCAAGTGGCTTTGAATTACAGCAGTTATTTAAGATTCTTCTCCAGAAACTTCAATTATTTTGGATCAAATAATTTTCACCTTAAAATATGTAACATAAATGATTCGAAGCAGAATTCCCTCCGGATTATGTTTTTAAAGACGTCTCGTGTATTTCTAAGTAGTAACGACATTTCTTTCTCATCTTTCCTCATAGCTCGCATGCGCTTCCTGTGAGACCCGCTTCGGGAACCGACCTCCAGGCTCCAATCAAACACTCGCAGCCCCTCATCATCCCACACGCCGCCCGTCCGTCCATCAACCCTCGGCGCCATTACAAAGGCAATGAACGAGTGGAACGAGCTGCTGAAGGCGGAACTGCTGCCGGAAGCGTCGGCCGGCTGCGGGACCAAGTGCATCTTGCGGTCCACCGTCTCCGCCGGGTACTCCGCGCCGGGCCCGATGGCTACGACGGCCGCGCAGACCGCCGGCTGCTTCCAGCGACATAAGGTAAGCGACCAACCGACCGACCGATTTGATTGAATCAGAACCTCGCGTGAAGGAATTAAATTCACCACATTAAGCTCGGGGTCACGTTTTCGAACACAACCCCGGGTCGTCCATCCACCGGCTTCGATTCGGTCACGCGGGTTTTCTGCGAGCGGAGAGTTGGCGAAACCTACACGAGGGCCTTACGTGCAGGATAGACATAGGCAGAGCTCACCCAAGGTTCCCCGTGCGCAGATAAAGAGCACTATCAAACCAAAAATCCCAATCTCCAGGGTGTGTATCTTTATTTTCATCACACAGATACATGTAAAATTCATAGTTCAGTTGAATTCGCGGTAGTTTCTCGCGTCCAGAATTTAATGAGTACAACGTTTCGAGCGATTATCAATAGAAAGGTACTACCTCGAGGTTGCGACAATCTGCGTTGTGTCCTTTTGTGTTTCCATTGACGCCGCTCGCATGTCCGGGTGCCCGCTGCTGATTGCCTTCAATTGGATCGGAGACCGAGGACGTCAAGCCAACGGTCGTGTTGGAGACACCATCGAGATTCTAGATTCGTCCGGCTTGCGGAAGAAACATGGACGTTCCTCACAGAGGCGTTTTGGTTTATCTTGCATGCCAAACGTTATCAAACGCTGTGTATTTCTTATTTAAGAATTTTGGATTCTGGTCCCTGTTTCTATCCTTGGCACAATTAGTTGCTCAGAATACAGTGACTCATTGAAGTATTCGTGCAGGTATGGTGTGAGAATTTCTAGAATATATACGTTGGAGCAGTCCAACTCAAGAACGAATTTAGGGTGCCCTAGTAAAGCATAAAGTAAAAGTAAAGCATTGCTTATCGGGAATGATGTAGACATCGCACATCGATCGGTTAATTTATAATGGTTGCTAAAATTAGCTACTCGAACTTTGCTATACGTACGCTTGGCCATATCGGTCCGGGAAGTGAGCAGTTATTTTCCTGCTACCAAATAATTACTTACCTATGATACTAAAACTTCGTCGTTTATATCCAACTAGCTATTTGTTTATTGCGTAAGGATTGAAAAGAAATTTTAAATTAAATTTGTGCATTTGGGGAGAAGAACGGATTATATTGCTCAATGTTGTGAGTTCATAAAGATTATCTAATACACCACTAATGAACGACAAAAATCGATAAGGTTCAGTGTTCAACGTTCACGGTAGCAAATGTAATAAATTTTGGCAAGAACTTTAAAAGTTCGTATGCTTTCGGAAGATATTTTATCGACTGAGATATCGATCGGTTACTGAAAATGTTGGCATTGTGAACCAACCGAACCACAAAAGGAGTACTTTGTGATCGATATCTCATATCGCAGTGCGTCAGAATGATCACTCTTTTTTCTCGTTCGAGTCGAAAAGGCAGCAGATCAAAACGGACAATGTTTCAAAGTTGTCCCAAAAGTTTCCATAAGAAAAGACTATAGCATAGAAAATTGTATTCAGTCGCGTGGATGGTTGTCCTTCCATGCTGTTTAAGCTGTGGCCTTTCTTTGTCAAAGAATCAGCAGGAAAATGAGGCCAAAAATCAAAACCCGTAGCTGTACCGTCACTTCACTGAGTAACTGTACATAGCAAGCCGCATGGAACGCTGGATTTCATGCCCAAGAAGATGCGCGAAATGCGTGCTGCAGCGAAAAAGGTGGTGGTTTCCAGTTTAGGAGGAGCACGCCGGTTTGTTTGTTTCGATTTCGCGGCCGCAATCCCCCCCTTCTCCCCCCTTCTCCCTCGTTGTGTAGATCTGTGTCGCCGGCTTCAACCCTTCGACTCCCCAGTACTTCAATGCAATGCGATGTTTGCATGCTCGAAGGGATCCGGAACAAACCGCAGCAAAGTTTATCTACGCCAATTAGAGAAGATCTTCCCCTCTTTTTCTCTCGAGCTTTCTCCACCCCCCCTCTCTTCCCAGTCAGATCAGGCCGGCTTCACCCGAGTGCACGTGCGCAAAGCAGAAAAAAAAACACCGGCCACCAATTTGTAGCTTATTATTAGCTCTTTTTTGCAAACGTGCACATGCACGTGCGTACATCCGATTCCGGATGATTGTTTTTGGCCCGCAGAGAGGTATAATTTTCCACCCCTCTTGATCTACTACAATGGGGTGCCGATGCTTTTTCTGCTGGAAAAGAAAAGATAGAAATTATGGTGGAGAAATCGGACCCACGTGGTGTTGCGTAGCGGTTGCCGGTTGCCAAAACGCTGCTGATTGTCTTTGCCATCAACGTATGCTGCTTCGCGACAACACAACATCGGCCATAGATCAACGCTTCCAACGTCTGTTTTCCATTGTAAATTGTTCCTCCTTCGTGTCAGGCCAAACACCTCCGAAGGGCAATGTTAAAATGCGATGAAGCGAAGGGAAGACATTAACGGATACAAATGAGAACTGAACGATGGAATGGCGGACGAGAATAAATAGCGATTTTTGCGATTTCGATGAGTCGTATAAAAAAACATATATACATGCAGTTGTCTGAAATTTTCGAACCAGGCCACCGTCAACCGAAAACCCACTGTTCGCTAACTGCATCGGTCAGGCTGTTGCAGTTTTGTTTTAATGTGTTTTTGATTTACTGTAGGTTGGCTCTTCGCAAAAGGGTTAGCAATGGGTTGAAAAGTAAACCGGTGGCATCGGAACATCAACATGTTTACACTCGGGAACCGGTCGATCCACGTGCTGACAGTGCTCACCTCAAAACTGCGGGAGGAAGGGAATGGAAAATAGTATTAAAATCAGGTCAGCGGCCAGTTCGGTGTACCCATGCCTCGGTTGAAGGTACTTAGGCTGGAGGACTTCACGGTTGCCACAAGTTTCGCCGGGCAAGCATTCCCAGTCTGCGCGCGGAAATTTTGATACGAAATGTTTACAGCTTCTAGCTTCTATAGTAATGACAAAACCTTTCTAGGAATCCTTAACTCTATCCAAAAATATTTAATTCAAATTTTGTTGATACACCTGCTATGGAAAAAGGCATTCAGATTTGATTTATTTTCAATACGCTGCAACGCCGTCATTTTTAAAGGTAATTTTGATCTGTAAACGGCTTCTAGTTTTTGTTGCATCTGTTCATCACTTCACTGGCACAAGTTGAGTGTCAAGTAAATATGACTTCAGTTTTACAAAGATGAAAAATAACACCGCAAATAGATCTCATGTTTTTGATCGTATAAAAATGACACTACAAATGTGTTTTTGCATTGTCTTTCAACTGCAATCTTTTTATCTGAGCTAACACTTTTATTTACAAAATGTCAATACTGAAATAAATATTTAAAAATGTCTACTCCCTCAAACAACAAAACGTCAAAACTAGTCAACAAGTGTGCTAAACATATCGAAAAAGGACGAATTGGTTGCGTTTTAAAATAGAGTGGTCAAATTGGCCTCTCGGAAAACATTCGGGTATAATGTCAAAGTAAAGTACTCCAGTGTTCAGGTGAGAGATGCCACCCTACAGCAAATGGTAGCCGGTTGCTGGCAGTATCCGTGCTTGGAATGGTGTGAAAAACGTTTTCTTGCATTACCTTCACTTACTTGGTGCCCACTTTAAGCTTCTAGCGTTCGCATCGAAAGCCATAAGTAGCGGAAAAAGTGCTGAGTAAAGTAGCTCTGTCTTTTTTGTTTTTACTTCTGTTAAATCGTTGCGGCAATCAGGGCAATATCGGAGGTTTGTATGTTCGGGCAGTTTGTCTGTTTATTATTGCCTCGTTTTTTTTTTTTGTTACCCTAGCAAACTTTTCACAAGCCCCAATTGCGGAAGCGCGCAACCTGCTGATCGGCGATCCGCAACGTAATGAACGCCTGGCGCTGGCTGACGTTCGCCTTATTGTTGTCCCAATTCAGGTCAGGTCCCCATCCTGTCTATCGGGCCTTCCACATCTCGAGCACATTGCGGTGTATGAAGTGAGCAGCTCGTTCCGGTACGAGGCTCAGATGGTTGCCGCGCAAGATGGCGCCTCTGTTCACAAATAAAGTATCTTGTACGCAGATTAGCTCTTGATACACAGCAAGCACGATGTTCAGGGCTTGACAGGATACTCTTGCTAGTTGTTTTAGATAGTTCTCAATTGCGTTGGTATATCTGTAAGGCATTAGCATGCCTATAAGTATTGGTTGAATTGGTTACAGGATGTATATGAATTACAGCTATATTTACATCCAACAACTAGTCCTTGGTGCGGAATCGACGTCCTTCGCCGCCTGGGGCAAGTTGTAGGAGGTGGTGTGCAACACACGATGCAGTACGAAATTCGTACCTATATGCCGAACCGTTTTTATCGGCTCGGTCTGTTTCCACCAAACACAGGTGTTGCCATCAGATGCTTTTGCGACAGCCGGAGGGCCAGACCCTGGGCACCACCATCGCCGCCTGTGCCTCGGTGCTGGCAGAAAACATTTCCACCCGGCGCTCGGAAGGTGGAATGGCGCGTTGTATAACGTGCGCCATGGCGGGGTATATATAATTGCAAATCTCTGCGTCATTCATGTACCATGTCGAAATGGCCACAACACACCACCTCGTTGCCTCAGTATCGCTTCCTGCCCGCATGCTACGCTATGCTGTCGGGTGGGGGTTGATGATTGGACTACCAGTTTCTTCTCTTTTCCTTCCCCTCCCCACTTCTCTATAGGTCTGTCTCTCTCTCCGTCTCTGTGTTGGCCTGACGTTGGCAACCCCCTCATATGTGCGAGATGAGATTGAGCAAAAAAAACACATCGGCAAAACAACGCCATCGTGTCGTCACCATTTTTGCGCAGATCTGTAATGCTTTTGCCCCACAAACACACACACACACACACACACACACGCACAAACACATACACACCCCACCCACCCCCCCTCTCTCAAGCTGCCGCCGGCTCGGATGAAGCAAGCGTTGTTGATCGTTACCGATAGTCGCTATATTTCGCGTCTCACTTTCAATCCTTCCAAAAAACGCCGGTGAGAATGGGAGTTGTGAGAGCGCGATCTTCGTATCTCAGCCGCGGGTGAGATAAAAGACTCACGCTGCTACAAACACCCCCTCCAACCCCATCCCTTACACCCCTCCGCCGTACCGTCTGCGTTACATAACTCCTCGTAAGATGCGCGACCTTAGCACCACTTCCAGACCGTGCGCGCCTCTTGCTGGTTGCCAACTCGGAGGGACTGGGACTCGTTTGCAGGTTTCAGGTTCCAACATCGTTCCGTCGGATCCCTCCACCCCCAGGCGTCTACTGTTTTGGATTTTGGAGACAGTTTAACCTAATTTTGTCTTTCGGGTCGGCACAGATACATATCAACAAACCCCAAATCATCGTGCACTCCCTCAGCTTTGGCATTTGGCTAAGTCGTCTGTTGTGAAACATACGCCTCTGTAATTAAGGTTACATACTTTATCATCAAACTTACTTTTACTTTATCAATACGTATGTTTGCCTGTCTATAGGCTGTACGCTCTTTGTGCAGGCGAATTAGGACTCCCGCGGCTAAGGTTATAGGGTTCAGAGGATAGTCATTCGAAGCCAGAGTTTTGAACTGAACTGGAATCCTCAAAACCTCTAAAGCCTCAGATTACAACAACGGGGACAACAGCGAGAAATTTTGTTGAGATACCTGATCTTTTTGCTAGATCTATTTATGCAAATGGAAACATTGATTCCTCATAACTCTGCAAGGCTACTGGATGTAAGCTCTGCATGGAAACATATTAGAGCGCTGTTGGCTAATATTGTAAGGCTTAGAGGATAGTCAGAACAGGAGACGGGTTTGAACTCTCGTAAGATGATTGAAAGTTCCTCAAAATCCCCAAAATCCTCGATAGTGTCAGGCTTTAAAGATGTGACATAGAATTTTGAAAGGCCCTAGAGTGACATTTATATTATTTTGAGGAAATTGGAGATGAATTTCGGTTATGGTATTTTGGCTGGATCTTTTTATGCAAATGGAATTATTGCTTCCTCATAACTCTGCAAGGCTTCTGGAAGTAAGTCCTGCATTGAAACAAGTTAGAGTGCTATTGGCTAGTATGGTAGGGTTCAGAGGATAGTCAGCACCGGAGATGGTTTTGAACTCTCGTAAAATTATTGAATGTTCATCAAATCCTTAAAATCTTCGACAGTTTCAAACTTGAAAGATCTCACATAGAATTCTGAAAGGACCTAGAGCGCCATTAATATTAATTAGGTTATGATCTCTTCGCTAGATCTATTTATTCAAATCGAACCAACTTGGAGCAAGTAAGCCACCCCGGCCTAATGTGGCCCGTTGTTTTGGCATCAGCTGATTTGGATTCGTTCGCTCGCACGATCGCACCCCCGCGCCTTCACTTCACGTCCATTCGACACCCCGCACCTCCCCTAACTTCCTCGGCACCCCATCCCCTCCAGGTGGCACTGGAAAAGGTGTACGGGCGGTTGAGGCCGGGCAAGTCGTGCGCGAGAAAAACAGTCACCGAGCGGTGGTTGAACCGTGCCGACCTATCTGTGCCCGATATCGTCGTGATTGCTTTCGCTCTCGTGCCGTGTCAGTTCGCCACTCAATCGGCCAGTTCTTGCAACAGGGTTTTTTTTTCGTGCGTGTGTGAAGTTTGGAGTCTCGCAACCCCAGCTTGCTGGTCAAACACCGGCGAAAGAAAGTCACCCTATCAAATCCTTCATCCTCCAACCAAACGAAGCTACCGTTAAAGGATTCCCAGTGCAAAACAGGAGCAAGTGGAGTGTGTTTGTGTATATATCTGTGTGTGTATATGTTTGTGGTAGGGCCAGAGAAAGGATATTTGGTAGTCAAACTCCACTAGCTTACTGTCCCTCTCGTTGGGGGCAGCAAGCCAGTTGGCTTATTTCACTACAGTCTAGGTTCATCAAGGTGCTACTAGAACGTAGGACAGGCGTGCAAACAGGACATTCGCAATGACGACTTACTGCAAGGTAGGTTTAGTATGTGCTGAATAAACACAGTGACTTACCCTTCAGAAAAGGGATACCTTCTTGAGAGCGTGAAATTAACACGGGATGAACAAGCATAGCTATACAGATTTATAATTCATTACAAACTTATTGTTGGTCAAGCACTGCTTCGACTATTGGCTTCTATACATATAACGTATATCTTAACGTCAGACTGGTTGGCAACAAACGTCGGTTGGTTTACATCGGGCTGATTGTGGAAAAAGTGCCGGTTTAGAATTGTTGCAGAAGTAGCAGAATGTAGCAGAATTTTTACAGAGTTTTGATACTTTTTGGTAAACAAATTTTCATCAGCAGAGTTGACAATAAAAAGAAATTTTATCAACTTTTTCTATCGCAACAATTCATTCTGTTTTAACGAATTGTATGATTCAATATGTGCGGTTAGGCAAAATGTATAATTTGTGTGTCCCGGATGTGGAATTTGTTTAATCTTGACTATTTCTTTAGTTTGAAGCGTGTCATACTGAGTAGATTTGGATTTGGAGGATGTTTTAGTTTTCGTCGCCAAAACAAGAATACAAGAATTATTAGTCCAAACTTATTCTGTATTCGTTAACTACCATATTTGGATACGTATCGTATAAGTTCAAATATATCATAAAACGAAATTTAACACAATTTCCTATTTGCTTTGTTTTATTTTGTTTTTGTTTTTGTTTTGAATTTTGATGTAGAGCCGTGAAATCCTCATAGAATCTGTGAAAAAGGCAAACAAGCATATTCCATATATATTTTATATATTTTTAGACTGCATAATGCATCTTGCCCCAATTTCCACTACATGTGATTTCAACTGCAGAGGTCTCAATATCGGGATGATTTATTTCTTTAATTCTGGAAATCCGCCAAGAGGTTCTAAGTTTATAGCAGATGTATGTTAGTAACAGCAACGTTGTTGTCTCTGGAACAGGATTCCTTGCGTCGCGTAACAACGCCAATAGAATGTGCGACCTCGTCAATTATTTAACACAGAGTTGGGGATAGATGCTTAAACCCGGGGATATAACGACATACGTAAGCCAGAAGTTTCACTGAAGGTGGACGACGGTGTATTTGTTGACAAAAAGAAGTGAGAGGGGGAGAGTGGAGGGAAACCGGTTTCAACATACGGAGGGCAACAAACCCCCGTCGTTCGCATCAACACGGAAGTGGGTCATAGGGAAATTTATGTTTTGTGCAAATTGGAATGTTTTGGCCGTAACCGTGTTGGTCTTCCACATCAGAGTCAAACAGCGAAAGGATGGATAGGAAAAGTTCGCGCGGGTCCATTGCTCTGCTGCATCACAGCACAACTAACGGTAGAGAGGAGGTTGTTCGCGGGCAGCCGGGGAAAACGGGGTCAGGTTTAGTGGAGTGACCGGATCGGTGATGTAAAACTGGCCTCGATTGTTTTGGTAGGTGGGGTTTGTGTTTCACCTTGGCCCGCATTCGCGCCACGGCGGGTATCGCAAGACTTACACCTCGGTTACGTCGATGGATGGATGGATGGCAGGCCACAAGGCAGACAGACAGTCAAGATGTGGAAAGTAAAAGTATGTTCGATGTTGCGCTTCGTTGCAGAACATCACCGGTGCCACGACGCTCGATGGTTTGAGCCGGAAGGATGGGCTGGAGAAGGCGAACGGTGAGGCCGTGCTGGGTTCGGGCGAGTTCGACAGCACCTCCTCCACGCTGGAGCTAGCGGGCCAGGATGTACAGCGGAAGCGACGCGGCCGACGCAACAAGGTCGTCTGCTACGAGGAGGCACCCGAGCACCTGCAGTTCAACCCGTTCATACGCACCGGCTACCGGACGTACCTGTCGGTGCGCCTCTGCCTGGAGAGTATGTTTTGGTGGACGAACGAGACGGTCAACATCTGGAGCCATGTGTTCGGGCTGTTCGTGTTCCTGCTGCTGGCGTACTACGACACCGCGATGCTGCAGATCCAGGCCACCACCGTCGATAAGGTGATCGTCGGCATGCTGCTGTGCGCCTTCCAGCTCTGCATGATCTTCTCCTCCATCTACCACACGTTCTCGTGCCACTCGGCCAGCAGCTACGATCGGCTGCTGGCGTTCGACCTGTTCGGCATCGCGCTATCCCTGCTGGCCATCTTCATGAGCGGCATCTACTACGCGTTCTGGTGCAATCAGGTGAGTGAGATGCACCGAACTCTTCCGCAATTGTGTGCTCACCTTCAAACTCCTTTGCTTTTGGCAGCCCCTTCGGTACTTCTACATGATCACCATCGGTGTCATCTTCACCGCAGCCATGATTCTGCAGGTGCCCCGACTAAAGGTTCCGTCGCACGTCAAGATGGTGGCGTTCGTCGCCTGGGCAGCGTACGGTATCGTGCCCACCCTGCACTGGTACTACGTGATGGGCGGCTCCGAGAGCACCATGGTGAAGGTAAGCTAACCTCCGGACCAAAGCAAACCAAAGTATGTGCGGACGCTCCCCTACCCTTGAACTAGTCCGCGCCCTAATTTGCAGCACCTGACCTAGACAACGTCAGGCGGGCGGTGAAGCAATAGGCCATCACCAAATCAACACCGTCGCAAGCATAACGTCCCGCACATTATCGGCGACGGCAATTGGCTTGTACTTGATACATATCCTCCTCACTAAAACACACAATATTTGTCATGCCAATGGCAGGTGGCCAAGGTAACGGTAAACATTTTGAGACTTGAATTTCAATTGAGGCGATACAGTGGCCTCAAGTTTAGCACCACACGATGAACCACATCCGCACAGCCTGGATGTATGTAACAGTCCGGCAAACCTGTTCGTCATCGAAAGCTTCTAAGCTCGACTTAAATACCGTCATTACGTCGAACTACATATGAGATGCATAGTACCAATAGTGTTTTGGTCCAATAGTCCTCATTTCTGTTCTATGCTCGCTGTTCTCTCCTCAACCTTCCCGTTTTTCCTCTACATTTTAGCTGTTTATCCCGCGCGTCCTAATGATGTACTTGCTCTCTGGTCTGGCATTCTTGATCTACGTCACCAAGATCCCGGAACGATGGTACGCCGGTCGGTTCGACTGCATCGGTCACTCGCACAACCTCTGGCATCTGATTGTGCTGGCGGCGCTCTGCTACTGGCACAACAGCGGTAAGTGCACACCTATCTCTTTACCTGCCCTCTTCTGTCACTCTTTTTCGCTCTGCACAATCCCTTCCCTCGCTTCGAAAACTGCTGATATTGCCGACGGTTGTGAATGGATGGCAACGGGTGCAAGGCTCATGCTAAACTCTGCACCCTTCCGAGAAGTTTACCCACAACTATTCAACATCCTTGCCGATCAGCCTCTTGCTGCTAAGCTCCGTATCTAATTTAATCTAGTAGCCAATCATTTTTAGACCATCAACACAGCAAATTCATTTCTGAGTATGGGAAGGAAGTTAAATAGGTGGTAAAGGATTTGCACCTAGCTGCAGATAAAAAAAATCTGCTCCACATAACAGTAAACTGCTGATGACGCTTGATAGCTTGGAGTAGCGACTCGGACTGGAGACTACGATTTATCTTTCTATAACCACCTGTCAACATCGTGGTTCCTTCCCGTGATCCTCAATCCACTCTCCAAAAATGAAATCCTAGGAAGGCAAAACCGACATACCATAGTAACACCACGCACCACTCTGTCCATCTCTTTACCAAACCTTCGCTCTTCACAGGTGTTGCCTTTGCCGATTTCATGGTCGACAATGGATGCGTTGACGATAGGGCTAAGTGCTACGCCATGTTGGAATCCGATCCACCTGCCGACACGAACTAGAACAGATTCTAGCCTCAAACTCCAGTCGGCAAACCGACGGTAGCTGTTCCTCGGTAGATTGATCGGTTCTTTCGTCCGTGGACTTCCCGCACCCTTTGCCCAAACACCTCCTTCCCCGCCACAAAGTACTTATTCCCCAGAAAAAAAACCTCCGATCACAGCTCTCGATGTCTCTCGTTACGGATCAGTGTGTCAGCTGTTAGCAGCCCCCGTTGTTTTGTGTTTCCACACATCTCAAATCTCGCTGGAGCTGTGAAATACGTTTGTCCATGTCGTGAAGTAACTGTCCAATCATTCGCTGTACTCCACAGATTTTGCTATCGGAACAAATGTTTATTTTATCCAGTTTGTTTACTACTACCAAGTACTATTCTCCGATGACATGGTCCTTTGTTGTGCAAAGTCTTGCTACATCCTTCAGTGCTACGTGTGATGATTATTGCTGTTGCTTATCATGCGAGGTCCATTCTTGGTTTTCGTTACGACAACTTCAACTACTCATCTCACTATGCAATGAACAATTATCATTCATGTCACAATTATTTCGTCCTGGCTTTGATGGCAGGAGAACAGTTGCATCTCGTTCATTGGCTGGGCTGTCACTCCTCTGCCTAACGTTTCCGTGCGGCTTCATTAACCATCATTCGCAAAGGAGGAGTTCCAAGGAGCATCCCTTTCCCTTAAAGATGATGCACTCTTGAACTCGACCAAACATAAAGCGTGAATATTCTAATGCTTAAACTCACTGTGTCGCCCGTACTGTGTGTGTGTGTGTGTCCCCACGACGTTAACGTTCCCGGTCCTTCAATTTCCTATCTTTTCCATCGGCACACTTCCACCACCATCACAACCACCTGCTTCCTGCTGCCACACCCTCCCGTCCCTTTCTGTGAGGCGCATCGACCGACAACAACGACAACCTATGGCGGCCACTGCACACACCCACGCTGCACACAAACACACACACCTATCCACCTACGGTGAGCAGGCATGAAGTACGTCGAGTTCCGGATGACGCACGGATGTTCCGCCGGCGTGCCACAGTACGCGTAGTCATTGGCGACCTGAGCTGGCCAACACTGGATGCGCTGCGAGGATGCAACGGCAGCCTACACCGTAGTTAGAGTTATTTTAGATACATGCCTGCCTGCCGACGATTCGACGAGATGCGAGAGTGTGATGGCCGAGACGTATGGTGCCGCACCTAGGGTGCTCTAGATGGTACGCTCTAGGGTGATCACTCCTAGGTGCTGGACAGGAACAGGTGGCGTCTCGTTGTAATGTCTTCCAATTTGTGCAGTACGAGAGATGCCCCAAAATCTCACCATGCCACGTTAACCTGCAGCTTTCCGGTCTTCCTCGGTGCTTTGTCTTGGCTCGGGCTCTCCAATTGACCCTTCGCACCAGATAAAACGCCGGGTGGATAGACACACAGGAAGGGTTCTACGGCGTGGAATAGCAATTGGATGCTGGATATCGCGGAGAGGTTCACGTTGGCGTCGTTCAGGCTATTTGTTTAGGATGTTGGAAGATCCAGATCCAACAGGCATTATTTTTACGGAAGTGACAGCACTACTGAGGAGTCGAACGTAGTTCTTTAGGTTGGTAAGACGTGCTAGAATGCCGATGGGAGCGTAGGATAGTTTTTTTTTCTGGGAAAAAAGTCCATTCCTCACGACGATTTAGTGAGGGGGGGTGCGAGAAAGACGGGTTAAGAAGGTTAAGAAGCTGAAATGAGACTTTGCTATCGAGTAAGAAACAGCTAGTACCATTAGCAGGGACCGCGAGAGATCTGTAACATAGAAAATGACATAACGAAGTCCGAGCGGGAAGCTACAAGGGCGAAGAAGTTGCAGAGTAGATTAAAGACAGACGGCAGAAGGTGGATGAGGAGAGCCAAATGTTGCTCAAATATATATTATATAGTGTAGGGTTAGAGGTTGCATAAATTACACGTTCGCACAAACGGAATGATGAAACATCTAAGGCGAAAGCAGTGATAGTTGAAAATACCGCAAAGTAAAGAGAGAGAGATAGAGAGAGAAACAGATAAAAAGAGAGCGACAATAACGAATAAATAATTGTGATGTGATGAACGGATGAAGGATTAAGAAGTGCGAATATAACGAAATGAACGAACAAAGGATGTAGCTCTGATTGTGGGAGTATTAATTTTTCTTATACGGTGTATTCTACATTGTTGACTAAATAGATATGCAAGAAACCAACCAGGCTATATGATGTTCATGTTATTCACTGTTGGAACAAGTAAGTATCGCGATTGCCAATTTGTTTTCCGTTTGTTTGCACAGGATTGACTTTTTTTGGGAGAGGGATGGAACGTATCGGGCGGAAGTGAAGCATTAGGTTAATCCACTTCGATCGCCTTGCAGCAAATCACCATTTCAACGCACACAGCCCTACTTAAGCTGTCCTTTTTCACGGTGGTTACCTAACTGGGCCATCGGCAGTTGCACAGTGGGGGAAAAGAAGTGGACCCAGTTCGTTTTATCGTATTCCCTATCAACGATTATATCACTTTCTTACAATTCTTTCTGTTTCTAAAAGATAAACACGAACAACATACGAAAAGGGCTGTTATTTTTATTATTTTTATTTTTTTAAATGTTGAAGCTGGTTTTACAATTTAAAGAGATGATTCACGAAATGGCAAACTAAACTAAAAGACCCGAAAATATCTTGACAATGGGAAAAGCGAATGAAAATAGTGCTTACAAATGTTTGCACGCCTTGCAATGAAATCCACCATGCGCCTCCATGGCGCCTCCATCGGGTAACACCATCTCGATCGATTGTAGAATTCCCGCGTCGTGAAAAAGAATCGTTTGATCAAAAATAGAGACATGAAAAAAGAATCGTATGGCCGCGAATTCGCACCCCACCAGTCCCACTGTGCTGCGCGTACGAAAGTATAGGAATCCATAGGAAGGACACTTAAACCATGGCGTGGGAGTCGCATGCGAATGTCGGGGTTTTGCACCCTCTTCATGTAGCCGACGACGTCCAGGTTCAGTCCGTGCCAGTTAACCTGTGACAAATTTTTTCGACATTGCACCGCTCACCGAAAACCGATACTTTTCGCGGATCGGAGGATCGAGAGTCAGTAACCGGAAAATGCCGCACATGCATTCGTACGACCCGGGGGTGAGAAGAGCAACGTGACCGGTGTTTGCGGATCTCCGGCGTTGCTGTTTTAGTGTTACAAAACTCATGTTGGTCTGTAGTGACGTACGAGAAAAAGTTAGCGAAAAATAACCTAATTGTTTGTTTTTATTCCGTTTTTTGGTTTTGGTTTTATTTTTACCAGGTTTTTGCATTTTTTCATAATTAAACATATTTTTATCCAACAAGTATCTTTATTCTTCTTGTTCTATATTTGACTCAGTTGGAACAAAACTGTAGGAGCATTGAATGAATGCATTATAAACATTTCACCAGTTTCCATTATATTTGTTTATATTTCCTCCAATAAATTCATGCAAAATGTCGATTTGGCCTTGCGTAAAAAATAAACCAAATCAGCGCACTTTATTGTCCCGGTAAGAGGAAGGAACACATACCATTAGAGACCAGTTAGTTGGTAGAGTAATCGAACACCGGTTCCCAGTTGGACCGTGGAGCCCTCTGGCCGGACCGAGATTGTGTTTCCCTAAGCGGCTTTTCCCGGGAAAAGCGGGACCGTCCTTGGTCGATTGGGCAAACTTTTCCGGGATTAGCGAGTGTGGAACGGCTGCCCTTCCGCCTACGGGTGCGATGTTTGTTGCTAACCTCTCGGTCTGTGACCTAAAGTGGTTAAGTTTTATTATTTTCTGAAACATCGACATTGTCCTGTGGTCCGGGAGTTCACCCTTTTGAAGCGTGGGTTCAAACCCCAATAGGCACCCTCGGAAAAAGGGGAGTTTATTATGTTTCGATAAAGAAAAGGTAGGGGAAATTGGGACAGGATGCACCGAGGTTAAACGCAACGGCTAAATTATGTAAATTCAAAATAAATGGATAGTAATACTTTATTCCGACATATCATGCATTTGGATACTACAGTCGACTCTCGCTAATTCAAACTTTCGATAATTCTAAACTCTCGATAATTCGAAGTATATCAGTAGTCCCTTGGAAAACTCTCGCTATTTCGAATAAAACCAATACGATTCGGTACACTCGGTAATTCGAAGTAAAATTCGAAGCTGGGTTGCTTTTTTCACGCGGTAATTCGAAGCTCTACCCACTCAACTAGCAACAATTCGAAGTGTTGAGTAAGTTGAAACGTGATAGAACGTGTCACCTGCCCCGTCGGTGCCTCATAACCACTTGGAAATCAGTATCAACTTATTTTGCGAATAGTTAACATGTCGACGGTAAAAAAGTACAAGTCTTTGACTATCGCAGAGAAGAAGAGGGTCGTCGAAGCGGTGCAACGTGGTGACAAGAAGAAAGACGTAGCCATGGCCTTTGACATCCCGCTCAGCTCGCTGTCCACGATCATAAAGAATAAGACAAATATCTTAGAAGCGTCATCATTCTCCGGTTTGAAGAAGCGAGCTAGTAAAAGCGAGTTTCCTCGTCTTGAAGAGGATTTGGTGCCTTGGCTACGGGAATGTAGAGGACCAAACATTCCAGAGGGCGGCCTTTTATTATAGAAAAGGCAAAATATTTCGCGAACGAATTGAGACCTAATTTTTCAGCTAGTGAGGGATGGTTGACAAATTAAAAAAAAAAGAAATGGCATTTGTTTCAAAAAGTTATGTGGAGAAAGTGCAAGTGTGGATGATGGGGTTACCAACGAGTGGCAAAAATCACTTGTCGATCTCATTAGTTCTTTCGATATACGGAACATATGTAATGTTGATGAAACCGGACTATTTTTTAAGTGTTTACCAGACAAAACCTTAACGTTCAAAGATGAAAAATGCCACGGCGGAAAACATAGTAAGGAGAGGCTAACGATTTTACTCTCCACAAACATGGACAGATCGGAAAAACTCAAACCTCTGGTCATTGGAAAAGCTACCAAACCGAGATGTTTTAAGGGAATAAAGTCTTTCCTTACCTCTTACCGCTCAAACAAAAAGTCGTGGATGACATCAGAGTTATTTAATGAATGGTTAGTTACATTAAATCACGACATGAAAAGAGATTAACGCCATATTTTGTTATTTTTAGACAATTGCACTGTGACTTCTGCCTCCAGTCAGGTGTCAGCAATGACGTTTTTTTTCAATCGCTATTTACTATTGAAAATGTAATAGACGAAGTGAAACTCAGTGCTTTGAAATAAAAAAAAAATACAGATTATTTTGTTTAAAAAAAGTATAATCGAAATTTTTGTCACTTTTAATATAAATAACAATTTGTTTGTTTCCATATTTGCCTAAAATATAGAACTATGTGCATAAGACGTGTTTTATCAATTTTATTTCCTACCACTCTTGATACTTCGAACTCTTGATAAATCGAACTTTTTTCTGGGTCCCTCCAACATCGAATTATCGGGAGTCGACTGTATATATTGATATTTTCTAATTGTATGATGGAATATATTTTGCAACAAAATGAATTTTCATTTGGTGTTGAAAATAAATTTATCTCAATTTATTGAAATGTAAAATAAACCTTTTAACCTTTCCAGGTGTTTTGATATTTTTGTCAACTGTAGAGATGTTCCAGAGAGGCAAAGAGAGTCGATCTGTAAATATTTGGAGTATGTTTCACATAAGGAGTGCATATTGCCACACCTTACCTTACGTGTACAGTTTGCGTGATAAATTTGATGATGAGGGATGGTATGGCAATATCTACAGCAAGTTTCAATACTAGTTTTGCTAAAGAAATTTATTTATTTATCTTACAGTTGGAGAAGTATTTTGTCGATTTGGTGAGCTTATGAATTTAAGAACTGCTAATCAACGTATCACTGGCTGTGAGGTTCAGCTTCAACCTCGTCTAGTTTCCAATGCTTCAAATCCGTCCGATATGCTAGTGTTCATGGATGGGGCAAGGGATTTGCTTCCCGTTGTCTGCACAACCCTCACCAATGAAGTGCATCCAAGTAATACAATTTATATAGGAAAAAAAGTGAACAGAAATGTGTGGCATCAACGCCTACCGATTTGTTCGGAGCGAACGGAAAGCGGATAATGGAACATTAAACGCAATTTTTACGTTTCTGCTTATCGCCGCCGGGTGGTAAGAGGTGTTCTGGGATGGGGTAAAGCTTGGGGAGTAGGTGCTTAAAGTGGCACCTCGTGGCATCGGCTTAGACCGGCCGGATTGATTAGCACAGGGGGCGTCATGGGCGTCCGTACGTCACCTTGCCCATCCATCGAACGTCGCCCGATCCGGTAGCGGTAATTAGTTTGCTGTAAGTGCGATCAATTGCCTACTGGTTGTGACACAGAGCCCAGGCGTCGGAAAGGAAAACGACAACAAATACACGGTACCTTCCGTCCACCTTTCAGGCTGCGGAAGAATCCGTTGAAATGCACCACTCCGGTAAATGCGTACACCGCTTCCAAGCCACCGTGTGTATGTGCAAGTGTGTAGTACGTCTCCTGTGGTAAAGTCGGAGGTCGGTGAAAAATCGGTTTCCCGCCTGCTACGTTTCCCTCAATCACCGTAATTAATCCCAGACCCCGGGTGTTCGGCCTTAGCTGAACCTTACGAAGAACTGCAATAGCCGCCATATTGGATTCCAAGAAGGCAGGACTCGACCACGCAATTTCGCCCACTTTCTCCTACGTCGTATGCGTACGTACGTACGAACATCGATAATTGTGCAGCGATTGCACACGGGAGGCGAAGGTGAAGACCGCCAGCAGCGGGCAGAAGCAAGTAGGAGCTAAGGGACGGGGTTGGTAAAGTGCTCAGAAGTGCCGCGTGTGCGCGAATAACGTGAACCTGCAGAACACAACACAAAAAAAAGAAGTACATGAAATACATGCAACATAAACAGACGGCACAAAAAAAAGAACGGGGGCCGCTTCGGAGGCGAATACCGAAGAGTCGCGGAACCAGTTCACGACCGGCCGACGTCCCATACGGTTCGGTGTTTCGAAGTCTGTCCCGTTGGTCGTGTGGACAGCATCCAAGGTGGTTTGCTGGTTCGTGGGCGCGTCTGGATGCTACCGACAACAATAGAACCCCGCGGAACAGAACCGTTGACATTGTGTTGGTAGGTCAATTGGATTGAATCGCGGAGCAGTGAACCTAAGCCGCAACACGCCAGAGCCAGTGAAGCTGAGTGTGGAATTGACGTGCAAGAGATAGAGCGAGAGACAGAAGACGGAGAAAGGGGGGACAGAGGAAGAGTGAGTCAACGGAGAGTGCAACCGTGATAGTATGTCGAGTGCTCCCAAGGGGTTGGGTTAGAGATAATACTGATCCTCGGCGGCCTAGCATCGCCGCACTATCGGTCAGCTGCCAATGATGTACAACGCTCGAGAAGCTCGACATTGTTACAGTTGGACAGCGTACCGACAAGTACACCGATCCATACGGATTTAACGCCTTGGTACGAATAAGTCACCAAGGCGCACCTGGCGCTTTGCTTAAGCAAAAGGAACCAACGCCATTGGTATTGGTATCGATCGTGGATTGAGGTCTTCTCCGAACAAACAGCTCTGTACCAGTAGAGTATTTACCGTGCAACAATCAACCTTTTTCAACCAACCAAAGGGGTATATTAAGGATAAGTGCTCTTTCGATACTCGTGGCTAGCCAGAAGGACCTGTGATACTGAGTACCGGAAGTCACACGGTGCCATCGCAGGAGTGATCCATCCTCTGAGGAAAGAAAACAGCTTCGGGTTTTCCGCCGTCGAGGGATCGAGAGCAGCGTCATCAACATGCTCGACGCGCTCAAGTTCTTCCTCTTCGTCATCCTGCTGCTGGTGACGATCATGCTTAACCAGCATGTGACGTCCAAGCGATCCGCCGAGCTCGATCTCGACCTGCTCTGGCAAATACAGGACAGCAAGAAGGGTAAGTACGGTTTTACCTTTTTCCATCCTGAGGTAAACTGTAGCAAAATTATGTAGGTGAAGTCATATGATCTAAGGTAAGGTTTAGAATTCTGGCTGAAAATCTCGCTCACCACCTGGAACTATATTCTTCCGCGTTACAGTTTACGTCATACCGAACCAAACGCTCCCATCGGGGGTCTACACGGCGCTGGAGCAGAGCATGATCATCGGATCCCTGCTGGAGGAGTACAACGACGTCAATACGAGCTGGGTCGGCCAAAGCGACTGGATATACCGGACGAATCTTTCGTGTGCGTATGCGTACTAGCCAATGGAAATGATTCCTCCGGAAGACATTACAATGACGATTGTTACTTTCCTTTCTTTTTTACGACCCTAGGTCTAGCAAAAGATTACAACTACGTTCTGCTCACGTTCCATGGCGTGGACACGTTCGCCACCATGTTTCTGGGCGAGCGGAAACTCGGCACGACCGATAACATGTTCGTCCGGTATCGGTTCGACATTAAGGACTTGGTAAGTTGAAGACCAGTATCTCCCGGTGAAAGGTTCTGGTAACGTTGTATTTCTATCTGCCTGCCCCATCCAGTGTGATGGCACTACGCATGAGCTGCGGGTCCAATTTAGGTCTCCGGTGGTTGAGGCGAGCGAGCGTGCCAAGTCCCGCGACTCAGCGCTGCCACCGATCGTGCCGGAATGTCCGCCGGGTGTCTACCACGGCCACTGTCATGTGAATCTGATCCGCAAGATGCAAGCTAGCTTCGCGTGGGACTGGGGCCTGGCCGCACCGTCCATGGGTATCTGGAAACCGGTGCGCCTTGAGTATTACAGCTCCGCACTGATCCGCGACCTGACGGTGGTGATTAGCGAGGCGGAAGACAACCTGTGGGCGATCGTGGTTGGCGTGTACCTCGAGACTGGCCTCGCGAGTCAGAAGATCGACGGGGTGCTCACGTTCAAAATCATGTACGTCAATACGAGTCCTCAAACGTTCTAAACTACAGCGGTGTAACGCATTCGTATCCTCTTGTTTGCCACTTTCTAGTGGAGTACCGCTGGCGAATGACAACGAGCAGACGCTGAGCGTCGTGAAGACGACGGATGCGCAGGGCGAGCTGTACATCGAGCAGCGGCTGACGGTACGCCGCAATTCGGTCGAACGCTGGTGGCCAAACGGGTACGGCAAACAGGCCCTCTACAGTCTGTACGTGCAATGGGCGGACGCGGCGGTCAACAGCGTCAAACTGCCCCATCCGGACACGTACATCTCGGAGAAAGTGATCCGCATCGGCTTCCGGACGGTACAGCTGAACCAGGAGCGTGCGACCGACGGCGGTTTGATGTTCTACTTCAAGATCAACGATGTGCCGATCTTTGCCAAGGGTTCGAACTGGATCCCTTCGTCGGTGCTGCCCGAGCGCTCATACGATGCTAACTACGGTAAGTTCCGTCTTAACACAAGGAAGCATCCTCCTAGGAGGGGCTGTCTGTAACCTTCGAGAGTTGATGTCGTTGAGACTGACATTTTTGAAGCCATCTTACAATAATACAAATTTATCCAATCATGGCTCAAATCCTCTTAGTTGAAGTTCAGGTTCAGGCTCTGGATGGACACTTGAGCATGGATATTATTCTGATGGGAACAAGACTTGGAAACAAAGACTTTATGGAAAGCAAGGTGTAGTCAAGTAGAGTCATGAAAGAGCAAAAGCTTTGAGAATAACTTTCCTATAATGATGCAAATCCGCTCAGTTGTAGTTGAGATCTTACGTATGCACTTTAGAGTGTGGAAGGATGGAAATAGAGTATGGAAAGACAGATATTGTTAGAGAACTTTGGGAATGATTTTTAAGCAGTCATCCTAGAATGATTCCAATCCACTTAGTTGATGTTTAATTCAGACGCATAGACTCTGAACCATGATTATTGTTCTAGAATGTAGGCAAATACTTTGTGCAAGGCATATAGTATGCCAACTAGAGCCGTGACAGAGTCGTGATATAATGATGGAAATGGCTGGAGAAATTCAACCAATTCTTGATATCTGAGCTTATACATTCCGGAACTCCTTACTTAAAAATGCTTTGCGTTCACTTCGTTCGGCAGTGAAGTTCCTGCTGTATGCCGCCCGTGACGCACACATGAACATGCTGCGCGTGTGGGGCGGCGGGCTGTACGAGAGCGACCACTTCTACCGGCTGGCGGACGAGCTGGGCCTGCTGCTCTGGCACGACCTGATGTTCGCCTGCTCGATGTATCCGACCGAGCCGGACTTTCTGGACACGGTACGCACGGAGGTGCGGCAGAACGTGCGCCGCATCCAGTACCACCCGAGCGTGGCGGTGTGGGCGACGAACAACGAGAACGAGGTGGCCCTGCGCCAGGACTGGTACAAGACGCAGGCCAACTACAGCGTCTACTACGAGCAGTACGTCGAGCTGTACGTGCGCACGGTGCTGCCGGAGGTGGAGGCGATCGACCGGTGGCGTACGGTGCTCCTCTCCTCGCCCTCCAACGGTGACCAATCGCTGAAGGAAGACTACATTGCGCAGAACCCGCAGGATCCGCTGTACGGCGATGGTAGGAAAAAGGTGCAGTCGCTGAAGAGCTTCGTTTTCAATCTGTGTTTCTTCTTACCGCTCGTTGCAGTGCATTACTACAACTACTTCCTGGACGGATGGAATGCGGCGCTGTACCGTGGCGGGCGGTTCGTGTCGGAGTACGGGTTCCAGTCGTTCCCGGCGTTCACCAGCTGGCCGGAGGCGCGCAGCTACGGTACGACGGAGCTAGGTGAGCTGATCCGGCACCGCCAGCACAGCCCGCTCGGTAACGAGCCCATTCTGAAGATGATCGAGTACAACCTACCCGTACCGTCCGACCCGGCCGCGGTCGGTTACTGGCCGACACTGATCTACCTGAGCCAGCTGTCGCAGGCGATGATCGTGAAGGCGGAGACGGAGGTATACCGGGCGCGTCGGAACGACTGCTACACGATGGGTGCCCTGTACTGGCAGCTGAACGACGTCTGGATCGCACCGTCCTGGTCGTCGATCGAGTATGGCGGGACGTTCAAGCTGCTGCACGTTTGGCTGCGTGCCATCTTCGCCCCGGAGCATCTGGTTGCGTTCGTGAACGTCAAGCGGCAGCTCGAGGTGTGGGCGATACGTGACACACTCGACCCGTCCGCCGACGAGCTGTGGAACGTCGAGGTACGCCTGCACCGATACGGTAGCTTCCAGCCGGTCGACACAATCAACCACGAGGCGATCCGCGTGCCCCCGAACTCGGTCGCACTCGTCGTCCAATGGGACGTCTATGGGTACCTCGCGAAGAAAGGGCTCCGGCCAGCCGACCATCTCCTGCTGCTCGTCGCCACCCGCTCCGACACTCCCGACGCCCAGCCCCAGCAGCTGGCGGAAAACTTCGTCCTGCTTGACAAGCTGAAGGACGTGCGAGGCGCTTCGACCGCGTCGACCCTCGTCACCGTGAACGTCGTGTCGGCGGTCTGCAGCGATCGTAACAATCTCACCAGCGTCAGCCTGGAGGTGTCCGTCCGTGCACCGGCGCTCTTCGTCTATCTGCAGCTAACGCCGGAGAACAGCACCCTCAAGCAGTGTCAGTTCTCCGCCAACGGCTTTCTGCAGTTTCAACCGGTGCGCACCGTCCAGCTGACCTGCGTCGATCCGGGATGCCGCAATAAGATCCAGGCACGCGACATTACCGTTCGGACCGTCAATGAGCTGCTCGGCCATTAGAGAGGGCCTTTATATCAAATCCAACCAAACTCCTTTGGTAAAAACACATTTAGGATTGGTAAAAACCACAAAGGAAAACCCCATTCAACCAAACTGTAATATACCAACTACCAACATCTCTTTAACCCCCCTCGCCCGAAGAACTAGGACACATACATTTACGTACATAAAAAAGTAGGAAACGGATAATTTGTTAAATATATTAGCTACAGCTAAATCAACAATGTTTACGTGTGTAATTCTGCGCGATCGTTCTGTTTTACTGAGTGTGTCTGTGTGTGTGTGTTGTTTTTTTTTCTTGTGTAGTTTTAAACTTTCCGCACTCGTCCTTTTGACACTGACTTGGTTTCCTCTACGACTAATTATCATCCGTGCTGCGTTTCAATTCGACTTTGATTCTCTCATCCATTCGGGATTTTGGTTCGTTCGGAACGCGCTTGGGAACGCTCTCTTCCGGTCATTTGTTTCCGGTTTTGTCTTTTGCTTCGTACAATGCTCCTCCTCCTCGCGTCAGTGTAGTTCGCCACTACCGAAGCACCACTCGATTGTACCGTAACGCTAGTAACGCTGCCGCCACTCGGTCCTCTACTACAAACCGGTTAGTTTGAAATTGATTGTGTTAGGGGGGAGGAGCGGGGGTTGGTGCACTAATATGCATATAAATATAAATATATCTATATTTTAAAAAGAAATAAACAGAAACTACAACTAGGTACGTACAGCTCCCGTATCAACAGGTGTGCGGACACCAACCCCCGTGACACCTGTGTGTGCAGCACCGCACACATTAGAGTACAGCTATGTTTGAACCGTAAAAGAAAGAAATAAACAATAAAACACCAACACAATACACAGCCGATACCGTACGCAAGCATTCGAAGGAACATATAACATATTTAATTTAATACGCGGGTGATGAGTAAAAGTAACACTAGCATGGATAAGGACTAGCAAACATGTTTGTTTCTATCTGTGTACGCGTGTGTGTATGTGTGTATGTGTGTTTTTTGTTTAATAATCGATGCAACGATTGCTACTTCTAGAACACAAATTTGGGTGCGCCTTGTAATGGTGAAACAGAGCGTTGCACATTGGAAGCATTGGCGTCTCGGAAGCTTGTACAGTAAAACCAAAAACCCCCACGCAAACAGAGAGCAAAATGGAGAAGCGGATGGGATAGGGAGTGCCTCCCTATGTTTAACTCGTGTCCCGACACCTCACCGTGTTCGTTTTCCGTTTCCGGCGGTAGCCAATTCCTTTCGTTTTCGTTTTTCCCCAACGCCCAGATCCCCAGATAATGCCCTACAGCTGCTACGCAACAAACACATATTGGTGTTATCCTAGTCCTAAGAGCCTGTAATTACAGTGCGACCGTTCTCCGAGTGTTCCTCCAAAACGCCGTTGCTGCTGATGCTGATGCCGTGGGTTGGCAAGACTACAGCTACATGTACAATATATAATATGATAATAACTTAAAGTTTCTTTGCCCATTCCGGGCGATGAAGCGCGCGCCTAACCCCTCTCTCTCTCTTTGGCGACCTTCGTGTGTGTTAGCGTGTAATGAATCGCAGATAAATTCCACCGTCCCGTAGCCCCGTCGATGTACCCGGAGGCGGCACCAGTTAGTCCGCAATCGCCGTGTACGGCAGGCTGCTGTGTTTCGGCTTCGTCTTGTTGATAAACACCTTGATGCAGCCGTTGAAGTCGGCGCTCACCATCACGTACCCTCGGCAGGCTTTTTTGCTCTGCTCGGCGAATGATTGATTTACCGAAATCTGCAATGTGATAACGACACACTGTTGGTAACGTGAATAAAAAATTACGGATGTCAGCTACACTCACATTGTCTGCGCTCGTCGACTCGTCCGGATCGGGTTTGATGATGGCCTCCGGATGGGGAGCGAATATTGCACAGGTGACCGTCGCGTTGTGCGCCTTGATGCCTTCCCAGAAGTCGCTCCGGTCGCGCCGCACCTGCACGTCGAGCAGAAAAGAGTGACAGAAAAAATTGGGTCCAACATTAGCGTACCGAGCCGCCACGCCACCGCGGAACCTACCCCTACCGAGCTGAGTTTGGTGTACTCGTGGTGCGTCTTCCAGATGTAGATGCACTGGTTCTCCGAGCCGGATATGATGTACTTGCCGTCGTGGCTGAACGACGCCTTGATCTGCGACGACGAGTTGAAGTAGCCCTTGTACTTGCAGCTCAGGTTAAGATCACGCAGGTCGTACAATCGGATGCGACTGTCGTTGGATGTAACCAGGATTTTGTCCTCACCTAAAATATGATAAATAGCAGTTGTATTATCATGAAAAATAGGAGCAAATGCTATGTTTAATTTGTTGCAAAATTTCTCGAGGCAATTCCTAATGGTTCCTCCATATATGCCATGTAATTTAACTTTAATTTACAGTGAAATTAGAATTCACAATTACACATAATTTGTGCCATTACGCCATTACGAATAAATAAGAGAACTGATCTCTTAATTGACTAGACTTAGTTATTTTTAGTAGTACAGTATTCTTTTTAGTTTATTTTTAGTTCACATTTTTCTGTACGAGAACCAACTTTTTTACATTCTGAATTTCTGACCGTGAATAAATTTCGTTGTAATTAGACTATTAAAAAAAACTACTAAAATATACAGTTAAATATTTGTTCACGTTTACACAATATAACCGTGCTAAAAAATTGTAAACCATCAAATCAAATGTAAACAAAACGAAATGAAAAGTGCGACAAATTTGTGCCCGCATTAACAACGCTGCTCAGGAGCGAGTGAAACTGTTTTCACTCATTTTTACACACAAGTCCTTTTATGAGTGATTTTTTTCATTAGGAACTGTTAAAACGTAAGTATTTCCAGCGGATCGTGGATTGGTTTCGTACTTTGATGCGACTTTAATACATATTTTGAAGCGAGATTACTTTGCGCCAAGTTTGACTCTGACCTAATTATTCACCGTGGGGACTTGGAGGCCAAAACGAAATTATACGGCAGATTTCGAAACTTAGGTCAGATAAGTGACCGGACTGAAATCCAGAGCCAGTGCTACACAATTTATCTTGCTCAGCTCTCTCAGAGTAAGCGGAAAATCTTTTCAACATTTTTTATGAAAAATTAAATTGGACAAGCAAGACGAGTAACTCACATTCGTGCCGAAAAGAGAATACCTCGTGAAGCAAAAAATCTCTCTAAAGCTTATCAAGCTGAAAGCTATGCCCGCTGTAAAAAAATGCTAAATGGATTATTTGATTGCTGTTGGAATGTATTTGTATTGTTTCATGTTGATTATGTTTTGTGTTGAATAAACTTGTTGAATTTGATGAGCTAAATCCTATTTGTTTTAAGTGCATCAAGTGAGGAACACTTTGAGCCAAGTAAGAGTTTCTCGATTATTTTACTTATATCCTACGGTAGTTAGGCTATCACTGTGCACAAAATTGACGTATGGTGCTTCCACGGTATTTGATCTTTTTTGCTTTACATTGATCAAGCCGAATGATGAAGAGATGCATAAAACAATTAAAAAGGTTGTGAGCAAACATACTAAAAAGAAGCTGTCTATGGATTTGAAGATCTTCAAAAGCATGACGAAGCTAAACAACATTCAAAACAATGTATTCTAGAGGTAATATAAAACATTTTAATATCTGCACTTGTAAGTGAAGAATGTACCGAATGTAAAACGTGAAAGTAAAGTAAAATACTAAATAAAATATGAATTTGATTTCGAAGGGTAAACTCTATACTCACCAGGCATCGGTTCGATACCGCTGATCTTGCGGCCGATCGCGTTGCGGCCCCGAGTCGAGCGGACGTGTATCTGCGTGTGGTACTTCAGCTGGTCGGTGTTGTAGAAGATGCAGCGACCGTCGTACGAGCCGACGACGGCAAACTTGCCGTTGGCGCAGAAGTTCGCCGCGGTGATGAGCTTCGTCTGGCCGTCCACCTCGTTCCACAGGGCGACCTTCTTCTCCGGTATGTTCCACAGGCGCAGCTTGCCGTCGAGGCTGCCGCTGAGGAAGTAGCGGTCGTCACGCGGATGGAACGCGATCGCCGTCACGAAGTCGATGTGCTGGAAGCAGCAGAGACACTCGCGGCGCGAGATGTGCCACAGCCGCACCGTCTTGTCCATCGAGCTCGAGAGGATGAAGTAGTTCTTCGACCAGGAGACGTCGAGCAGGTCGGACGTGTGGCCGGAGTAGGTGCAGAACGAGTGCGGCATGAAGGGGCCGGGCGAGACGTCGTCCGGCGGCTCGGGCAGGGCGGCCCCGTCCTCGGCGGCGACACCGTGCGCCGCGTTCAGCGTCGAGTTGAGCGACTCCTCCGACGGCGTCGGCGACGACTTTTGGTCCGCGGCGTTGTATTTGGTGCGCAGCGCCTGAAAGAACGGGTACGCGTCCTTCAGCACCCAGATGCAGAGCACCCGGTCCTGGCCGGCGGTCGCCAGCAGGCGCCCGCAGCTGCTGAACTTCATGCACCAGACGGCGACGGTGTGCACGCCGGTCAGGTCCTGCACGTGCTGCAGCTTTGCAAAGTCGTACGGGCCCTTGTTTGTGCTGGACGCCTTGATCTTGATGTTCTGCTCCGGGTTGCTCACGTCCTGGATGTCGGCGACGTCCTCCTTGTGCCGGGCGTGCGACACCTCCGACGCGATCGATTTCGCCTTGCTGACCGTCTTCTTCGCCGTCGTGCGGAAGAAGCGCTTCAGCTTGGCGGCAGTGCGCCGCTTCAACCGACCACCCTCGAGCCCCTCCGCCTCCAGCTCCTCCTCGTAGCCGGGCTGCACCGAGTCCGAGTCGCCGGGCTGGCCCGGGCCCACCGACTCCTCGTCCGTCTCCGGGATGTGGCTGGTCAGGCGCATGATGTGCAGCGAGAGCGGATTGATGCACTGCGGCAGCTTCTCCTCCACCGCCGACAGCGGGAAGTTCTCGCCCGTGTCGAGGTTCTTCACCGGCACCTGCTCGAGGATCTCCATGTCGGTCAGCTGCTTGCCGGAGCTGGTGCGCGTGCGCACGTACATGTTCAGCTGCTTCAGCATATCCTCGTCCCCGGCCGACTTTCGGCGCTCCTTCACGTGCAGCTGCTTCGCCATCAGGCTTGTGCGCATCCCACCCTCCAGGCTGTTCGTGCCCGTGATGGAATAGTTCTTCCGGTGGCTCCCGAGGCTGCCCCTGCCAGGGCCACCGCCACCACCACCACCACCTGGTGCACCGGTTCCACCGATGCTACCACTGTTGCTGATGTTGCTCAGGAACTCCTTGTGGATGCGGCCGATCCGCGCGATCTCGTCGCCCGACGGGCCCTCCGCCTTGTTGAACACCCCGTCCGTCGGCTTTACCACGTACTGGCCCTTGGTGACGCGCGAGATGAGCCCCTGCGAGTTGTCGGTCCAGCTGGCGCGAGCCATCGCCGAGACGCTCTTCATGCTGCCGGTCGGGCTGAGCTGCGTCGTGGTGCACCGGGACAGGCCCGCGCTTCCCCCCACCCCGCCGGACGTCACTGCCGCCGCGGACGTGCTGGCAAGGCGCGTCAACGACCCGGTACCACCGTTCACCGCGCTCGCCGCTTCCTCGAACGAGTTTTCGATTTCGCGCGTTATCGACTCGAGCGTCGCGGGGGAGGGTAACGTTTTGCCACTGTAGCTGTCCGCACCGCCGGTCGTCGTGGTACCGTCCGAGCCGCTGCTGACGATGCTGCCCCCGTTGGTGCCACCCGCCATCGCCTCCCCGGAGCCGGAGCCCAGGTCGTCCGTGGACAGCTTCGCGATCATTGGCTGCGATTGGGCCGACTTCACCATCAGTACCTCGCTCGAGGAGCTATCCGTCGGCTGCTGGTCGCTGGTGCCCGCCCCTCCGCCCCCGCCGGTCTCGTTGGCCGTGCACTGGTCGGAGGAGCTGCTGGACAGTTTGCGCATTTTTTTCTTCCGGCGCGGCGGAGCGACCGGGCGCGGCTCCGCCAGCGGCATGGAGACGGTGGAGATGACCGCACTTAGCATCTCGTTCGTCTTCGCCGACACCGTGGGTTCCTTTGTGCTCGAATCTGTATCACGACACGACAAAAAGTTTAGTTGCTTTAGTAAAAACACTAATAGTTGATGAATAAACGCTAAATCACGTCAGTCGTAAGTTTAGCGATACACACTCATCGTATCTGTCTGCCAAGCATCACCCCAGGATAGAACATCTATGTTTTACATCCAATATCTTCTCCCTTCGAGAAAAATCTTTTGTTTTTGAAACATTTCCTTTGCGCGATTTGGAACGCGATTTAGAAAAAACAATAACGTTAATAATTGTTCCCGTTAATCCTAGGCTGATTTGTACGCTATGGGTAATTTTAAATGGGATAGCAACAACAAGTGCATGTTATTTTTAACCACTTAAGTGCTGTACTTTGCCGACTAAATGTATCAAACAAAATTTTTCAGTACTCATCGAACTAAAGCATTGTGCAACTTTTAAATCGTCATGCTTTTTTGTATACAAATTTTTGATTCATGTTCTATGGCGCAGAATAATACTAAATCGTATTACGAAAAGTCAGCGTATAATGAAAAGATGAAAGAATGTTTACGCAAAAACTATGTAGGGAATTCAGTAAGGCTGGCCCTCAATAGAAGTAAAGAAATCTAGGCGAATAATAAAACGCCTAACGAATATCAGGGCGATGAATTGGAGTCTTTTCAATCATGCGTTACATTAATTTGCGATGATCTTCGGTCAAACGAATCCCAAAGTATCAGTCAACTGTGTTACCAAAAGGGTTACTAAATAATTTTTTAGAAGAAAGCATCGCCAAATTATATTATTATACGAATATAAAAATTGCGCACTGCCATTCTTAACATACGGACCATTTACAGCCTAGTGGAAGACATCAAGGACCAGTTTCAATTTACAGCACGTAGTTTTTAGGGAAGGAAATTAAATATACGACCAAAATGTTCATATCAACTCTACTTAAATCAGGTAAAAAATGAATGCACCCAATAAACCCATTTGGCAGACAATAAGTATGCCTGTCACTATGATTGCACAGATATTTGAAAGTATTTAAAAGGATCCAATTTATCTTACTGCGGCTTCGTCCGTTACTAAATAAAAGCTTCAATAAAACAAGCATCCATTTTTTAATAGGAAATTTGCGCTTCCTTTTGCGCTTCTTCATTCCATTCGATCGCTTCGATTTCTTCGATTTTTTCGATTTACCTAATTTCACCCGGCTTGTGCCCGCGACAGCTTCAGCACCTTGTGCTCCTTTTTTACTCCCTGGTTGCAGCTGCTGCTGCTGCTGAAGAAGCGACTGTTGCTGCTTGCCGGCCGGCTGTGGTTGCATCTGCTTTATCGCAGTCGAGTCCTTTCCAACGCTATGCCCTAAAATACAAATGAAACAAGAAGGGTAGGGAAAGAGAAAGTCACTGATAAATATGCTAAAATACTTTAGAAATCCGTACGTACCACTGGCATCGATACTGCCACCAGCCATAATGCGTCCGACGATTCCCAGCGAGCAGATACTGTGAATGCTGGTGACATCGCTCTCGATCACCCGGAAAGGATAGTTAGACCGGGGCGCCACATAGACACCCTCAACGGAGCTGTTCTGGAATGCAGCAACCACGTGGAAAAGAGTTATTCGGAATAGTTTCAAACTGCGTCGCATCCACATCGAATTGAATTTATTTTAGTTTAACTATTTGATAGCCACCCTATCTGCATATTTGTACATACCATGCACAAGACCTGTCGCCGAGAATAATAAGGAACATAACTAGTGAAACAAACTAGACATTCACAAGAACCTCAAGTATACTATCGTTTAGGCTACTTTACGTATCACGATTAACAGTCTAAACATAATAAAAAGTTATTAAAAACGCCTTGTAAGGCATCTTATGTTGTTGTTGTTGTAAAAATTATGAAAAGAGGGCAAATATGACATGAAAAGCACTATAACGAAGTTAAATTGAATAGAACCGAAACGAGAAAAGAGCATACTGAGCAAGAGGCAGATCGTCATTTTAGCGTTGATCAAGTTCATTCGCTAACGAAGATGCTGTTTTGTTGTCTGTTGTAGTTTTATCATGTCAGCAGTACAAATAGGATGGGGTTGTTCTCTTTTGATATGTTCCAAAAGTTGCATGAGTATTAATACCTGTGAATCGGGTGTCAGTATATTGCCCGGATTCTCGTCTTCATCGTTTTGCATTGCTTGCCGAAACTCGTGAAATCGCTGACTACGAAGCTACAGTAAAGAAATAAAAAATAAACATATTGAACAAGGACGAACAACTCTAGCGGCCAGAGAAAGTAGAAATGCTTAGGTCGATCCTTTGCCATTGTCCATATAGATGTGCACAGTGACACCGAAGGACTCTCGTTTATTGTTGTTAGGACGATTGGAAGAGGTTGATGGTACCGCTGGTTGATAGGGTTGTCCCGGTGTTTCAGACGCACCTTCTATTGGCAACTGGCAAAAGGGTTGACGGATCGGAGTTTGCGAAACGGTTACAACATCAAATATGCATCTTTGCTGAACACTACCTACGATAATGAGATGCGATAAATTCGCGAGGCACGGCTTTTGCGAGCGAATTAAAGTAGATGAACTAATACTTAATTGCAATAGGTACATGTTCACTCAAAGAAAAACATCCAAATAAGACATTAATTAACGCATGCGAATCTACAGAGTGCCTTCCAAAACGGGCCAGATTCTTTTACTCACTGATTTCGGTTCCTTGAAGACGTGTTCTGCCACGGACGTTGCGAAACCCGTAGCAGCACCCAATTTGGGACTCTTTGATGGCTCTTTTGAGGACACATGAGCGCCACTTTCTTCGGCCGGTTGTCCATGGCGGGAATGGTTTGGTTGCTCCAGGTGTAAAGCGCTGAAAGCTGGAGTAAATTCAGTATCGTGCGGTCTACCGGAACGTCTCCTGGGCGATTGGAAACGGAAAACGCATTAGTTATTCAATAAAAATAGTAGGCGGTTAGAGTGGTAGACAATTTACTCCATGGGCGAACATGGGTAATGATGGATAAGAGGACAGCTGAAATATGCATATACTAAACTGCGGGTTTCCTTACTTGCTACTGCTGTTGCTAATGGTCGTTTCGTCTAGCGTTTTAGCCACTAGACTGTCGTCCATAGCATCGTAAAACTCGTCCGAGCTCTCGCTACCGCTGGCCATGGTTCGATCGGCGTTTTCACGGATTCGGTATTGCGCTTTAATGGATGACCTCGGTTCAGGTGCGCAAAGGTATGAGCAGTGAAATATTTTGTTGTTTTTTAAACGCAATTTTTATGAACTGATGGATTTCCATCGGAACACCGTCGAAAATTTTCGTGCTGAACCGATGACAACTTACTGACTCACCATTGACAGCAGCTGATGGTGATGTTTCCAAACGTAGCAGTGTTGCCAGTACGGGTCGTTTCGTAAGACGAGCAGCTTGCACGAATGCTTTTATTCCCTTCTCCCGTTATTTTACTAATTCAGTATAATGAGAAATAGCCGCTAACCCTGATTTTAACATCAACAATTTTCTATCACGGAAAAGTTAACTCCTAACCGATCAGCTACACCTTTTGTACCACGGAAGTATCCTGGGGACAACATTGCTATGGAGTGTGCACCAGGGTTGGTACAAACCATCGAACTATCCTTGAACGCAGCATACCAAATGTAAACCCAGAACTTCCGGGTTGGCTGAAGATGGTAAGCTAGGAAAGAGCTCGAAGAGGTTCTTCATTCAATTCACCTTTTGGAGTTGTTCAACGTTAATTAACTGAACACTGCTCGACAAATTCTAACCAATATGGAAAAGGCTTCGTCAGACGATAGCAATGTTTTCGTCAATCTTTCGCACACATTCAAACATGGCTGTCAACATTGCTCAGCAATGTTTCCAGCCTATCCATCGACCCACGGATAGCTTGTCAATCTTTTCGGCAATGTCCCTTGGCTCACACATACACTCAACGAAATCTTGTACGAATACGATTGACGTGAACATTGCCGCAAAAGATTGCCGAAACATTGCTATCGTCTGACGGAGCCTAAAGGCAAGTACAGGCTGGTCCCGCCGTAACTCGGCCTCACCTTACGTCGTTTGTGCTTGAAATCGTTACAAAAGAATCAAGCAGTGTTTTATAGAGAGTAGGACCATTGGGGGTGCCCATGGCGCAGCGGTAGCGCTAGAAAACACCACGCCATAGGTGTGGGTTCGAATCCAGAGTCTGGCACCCCCCGGTATTACGAACGGCTGACCACCGATCTATAATTTACCGTCCTTCGGCCACAGTTACACTCTACGGAGAGAGGCCTACTCCCACTTGGGGATGTTGAGCCACATAAGAAGAAGAAGGACCATTTGGGCCTACATGTAGGATGATTGCTTGAAAAACGTTCTACTTTTGTTTCATCCCCATACACAAATGTAAGATGTTTGCTCCGCAAGTAGGACGTTGTAGGACCATTGCTAGACATGCCTAGCACGTTTACAACAAAGCGAGAAAGCATGACGATTTTGTTAGCTGGCTATTGTCCAAACTCTGCGAAATGTCCGTTATTTATTAAGCATTTTAAGAGTTACCTTGTTCTTATTAGATATGGGAAAAATGATTCTTTAGAAAGATCAGGTGCGGTCCAGTTCGCTCAGTGAGATGAACTGAACGCGTGCGGTGATTCTTCCGCACGTCCCAGGTCCCAGGACGTTATGCGACTATAACGAAATAAACTCATTCATAATTATAGCGGTCGATATAATTGCCGCCATCTTCTGTTACCTACGCTAGCGTTTACGTACGACTGAAAGTACGAGTGGTGTGGAGATTTGCCGCACACTTACATAGTAGGTTGTTGATCAACCGTACAACGAATCAATACCGCACCGCTGGCGTACAGCTTTAGCCAGTAAAGAAAGAGATCATTCAAAGAAGAATCTTAACACTGCTGGCGTGTGGAAATTGTTTCTTCACATACATAGTTGGGACCACAGGCGAACGAAAGAATCATTTTTGTTCATTTGACTGTGCGTTACTCGTTCGCTCAGTACAGAGATCAGAGTGAATCATACAGTTCTGATTCATTTTGCCCATGCCTAGTTCTTATAGACATCCTTCTTAAGGGCACCCCCAAACAGGGACTTTTGACAAAAAATACAAAACTCAAATGACAGTAAAATCTATCGTCTAGTAAGGCTATATGGCTTCTCAATGTATGGTAAAAACAAAACTGCTCGATTTTCTCGTCTGGGCTGCTCGAACTGCATTCGTCGTGTAATGTATGGATTGGCTTTCTTCCTTTCGGCAACACTGGCCGTGCCAACTGCCAAAAAGCCAATGGCATTTCGCAGGAGGCAGTCACTCTGGATGGTCGTCGCTAGTGAGTAGTCACCGTTTTGCCAGAAAAATAGTCTTTCTCTTCGAAGCAGGTAAGCAGGACACGAAACAGTTACCAATTGTTGGTTGCAATCGTTAACGGTGAAAGATAGCGAAATTATTGTTCCTAGGGTTAGGTTTACTTCCGTTTGCCATTGTGTGATTTTGTCGACCGATCGATTCTGGTTTGTGGGTTGTGCATCTGCTCACAATTTAATGATACCAGCAGCACCCAGGGTGTGAGCGAGAACCTTTGCGCTTGATTGACGCGTGTGAGTGGGACAAACAGCAGTGTAAGGCCTTGTTTCGTTGCTGGTGGCGGAGGCTTCCATTTTGAACGACCATTGTTGTAAAATGCAGAGGAGAAAAACGAAATGTCCAGCGCAAAACTCGCGCGTTCTTTCACTTTAGACAATTCGGGTTTGTAGAGTTTGTCAAATGTGTTGCTTCCTCCGCCGAATTGCATAGTTGTGCACCTCGGTGGGCGTTTTTTGTGTGCGTGAAGTCGGATCCTTTCACATACAGAGACAGGAACGGTGTGTCTCCGCAGCCTGCTAGAGATGAGTATTGATTTACTCCGGGAACGACATTTCTTGGAATATTTGGGTTTCAACTGCAACTTTTTTACGGGCAGTGTTCGAGCTTTTCTTATGCTATTTCCGACATGTTCAATGTTTCAATCGTTCGAATCAAATTAATTTGGAATTCCATAATTTGTTTCAGCTTCACGCGTCCACCGTGGATGAGCTCGTACTATTAAACGGAAAATCTATCAATTTATTAAGCAAAGCTACAGAATGAATGCAGAAACAGAATGCCCGGTCTGCACCCTCTACTTGAGGGCAGGCATAAGCCTAGAGGAACATTTGGACACCCACCCGAAGGACCAGCTTATTAAAGTGCTGGCCACAAGAGCACGCCCAGCGATTCAGACCTTGCCGCAGACGGCACCGGTGCTGCTAACTACACCCACAACCCCCGTAGTCGCTCCCCTGCCGACCCCGACCCCCGCCGCAGTGCCAGCAAGCGCACCGGCAGCAATCGAGACCGCACCGGCGGCAAGCTACAATTTCCCCAATATAATGATAACCCCGCTCAGATCACTATCAGATGTCGCACGAGCATACCAGCCGCGCTATACAAACGAGCGATATTCTGGACCGCCTCCTCCATATAGTCGGGCCACCCAGGTACAATCCGGCACTCCCACAGCCACTCAGGCAGCAGCGCCCACCGAACACACCGTCGAGGCTGGACCCTCTGGGTTAGCGCGAGCGAAACCCTGCTTGGTCGAGGAGGATGTACTATCAAAAATTCTTGATACGGAATGTAGTGCGCCGTGGAAGACATCCTACGGTTTCGAGATCGGTAGCCAACATCGAGCGGTAACGATTGAGCGGAGCCAGCGGGGCAACACCACCACCACCACCACCACCACCACCGAGGAGGTGTTGATGCGGTTGCCCCGTAAAAAGACACAGCCACAGATCATAACCGTGAGAGATAGTAGCGCTAGCACTACCTCGTCGGAGGGTATGAATTCCCCACGGAAACCCAGCGTGACCGTGCTAAGCGACGTAAAGGTAATTATACGTTGATTTAAAAACACTTTCCTACCCTTATTAAACATACATATTTTCACAGCTCCGCAGCGCTACGGGCGACGACCCGGCACCGTCGACGCCGTCGGTACGTCAGGTGCGCGCCTCGGGCTTGCAACGCCACGATGGGAAGCGGGCACGCATCAACGCCGGGGAAGGCCAACCAACGGCCAGTACGGGAGGGGGGTTGGGGCTGGAGACTAGTGTAATTAGGAAAACTCCACACCCACCCGCATCACCGGCGCGCTCATCCACTTCAACACAGCACTCCACATGCACCGATCCCGAGCCGCACCAACGACGCTCACGGCGAATCACCAAGACGGCCCGCATGTCAACGGGCGGCGGGAAGGGGGATGCGTACAAGGGGCACCAGGCCGCCTCCAAGCAGCCCAGTTCTGCGAAGGGCGAGGAAAAAGAGGACGACGAACTCGACCAGGAACTCGAAGACCTGTACCCGTCATATCCTGGAGGGGAGCTGGAGCATGAGGAGGACGAGGAGGCGAAGGAAGACGACGACGACGATGATGAGGACGAGGACGAGGACGAGGACGAGGACGAGGAGGAAGAAGAGGAAGAGGAGGAGGAGACCGAGCGTGAGGACAATGCGGATTGGAGCGATGACTCTGGCTCCGGTGGCGGCCAGCAGTCGGGCCACAATAGCAGCGAAAATAAGGAGAACGACAGGAAGTACCATAATACACGCTTGCGAGAACGGCAAAATGATGGCGCTAGCCGGAAACCGAGGACGGTTCTCGCTACTTTTCCGGGAATGAGATGAAGCGGGGGCGTCAGAAACGCGGGAGGCCTGGCCTACTGAAACCTACGAGTGCCCTGGCCGCTGCCAACATACCGCCTCCCTCGCAGCAGCAGCAGCAGCTTGTAAAGCTGGAACCGAGTGCGAAGGGGGAACCGCCGGCCGTTTACCAGGCGATGGTCGAGCAGGAGCCACCGCTGCTACCGCGTGCGTCCCTCGAGTGCTTCGAGATGGTGGACGCGACCGCGATGGTCGAGGTCGAGGTGGAGACGGAGGATCTTGTCGACCGGAAGCCGACGGAGAGTATGCTCTCGCAGGATGCACTGCTGTACGCCGAAGATCGCACGATGTCTTCGTCCATTTCGTCGTTTGCCGAGCTGTGTGAGATGAACGCGATGCATGCAGCCACGACACCGGTCAAAATCGAAGGCATGCTGTTCCAAGCGCACCAGCAGCAGCCAGCCTCGGTAGAGACGCCGGTGGCCACCGTCACCCCCACAACGCCACCGCCCGTCGCTGGCGACGACGTTATCGTAGAGACGCACCCACGCACGCCACCGGCTGCCTCCATCGAGCCGCAACGCGACGTAAAGGATTTCCTCGACGTCTGCGGACCGTCGACGTCGAAGTTTACCGCCAGTGCGTCTGCCGGTGCCGGTGGTGTTGTCCACCGTCCCTCGACGTACTATCGGCAGAGCTATGACGTCAAGGATTTTCTCGAAGCCGGTCCATCGTCGCGTGGGGCACCGTGTGAGAGTGTCATCGGGCCGATCGTGGCGTCGGACGGCGACCACCGACAACAGCAGCACCCCTTCCAGCTCTACAGCCACGCCGAGGTCGACTATGGCGCCGGCGAGCTCCACCGCGCCCTATCCACCCACTCAGCCTTTACCAGCGGTGCCTCGTCGCCGGACAACAGCGAGGCGGTCCCGGGCGTGTGGGCGCACCGTTTCAGTCCGCAGTACAGCAGTGCGGCGCTGGCGGCGAATGGCGAGCTGCTCGGCACTGCCGACCGGAGCGCCAGTGCCAGCCCTATTGGGGCCAATCGGGGTGGTGGTGGTGCGGGCATGTCTACTCCGTCAGGAGGAGGAGGAGGAGGAGGAGTAGGAGGAGGAGTAGGAGGAGGGCACCCGGCGGCGTCGTATGGCGAGGACAACTCCTCCCTGGAAGAGGAGGAGGAGGAGGAGGAGGAAGAGCAGGAGGAGGAGGAGGAGGAGGAGGAGGAGGAGGAGGAAGAGACCGAGATCACGGGCACGGACGACAGCAAGCCGGTGGTGAACAACGCGGCCACCAACTCCACCAGCCGCCATTCGTCGTCCGCCATGTCGCTGGCCTCCTCCATCGTCTCGTGCAGCATGGAGCGGGCACCGTCCACCGAAAGCCTCAACATACGCACCGACGAGAAGATGCCAGCGAAGGGGGAAATATCCGAGCAGGAGAGCAACGGGGATATGGAGTTGACGCCTTGGAAACGGGCAAGTGCTAAACTATCTCTCGGTCGAACGAGCGGCAGTTTTATCTTTATTAGATTTTATCCCACTCCTTTCGTTGGGTTCCCTTCTTTTTTTTAACAGCATAACAATTACATTTCACACCTTTCGATGTACACCTTTCGTTGTACAACTTGAACTTTCTGTGCGCTTCATGAATCGTCACAGCTTCTGTGCGCTTCATGAATCGTCACACAAGTGCCAAAAAAAATGAACTAAAATGTTAAACATTATAAATTTGTTGTTTTTTCACTCATTTGGGCTACCTATCCAACTGCACACTGTCCCCTTCCCGTATCAGCTACTGCATACAAAACACGTTGACCGCAAAGTAAGTCTCCGATCAAAACTCAACAACATATCAGTCACGTCACGGTTTGTACAGTTCATTCCTTTCCTCGGTTTTTCCCACATTGTTCTTATTATTCCTTTTTGTAGATAGTTTTCCACATTTACATCAACGTCAATGAAACCGCTAAAAAGCATTCAGGGTAGATCGTAAAGGCAATGTATTCCAGTGTCAAACTAATGTTCCCGCATTTTACTTCTTTCACCGCCGTATAGCTGTGTGCCGTAAGCGAAAACATCCCAGTTTATCCGAGCTCGTACGACTACTCGACGGCACAGGAATGCTGGAACCTGAGCAACCGCAGCCTGGGCAACCATAGCGGGGCAATTTCCGGTGAATCAAATGGACCGCCGTCGTACAACTCGCTCGGCCATACATATTTGCCGACCCGGATGGCATTGTACGTAGCGTATTATAATTTCGCACTCCTTCTCGTTGCACCGTTGTTTTTAACAGCACAATAACAATAGTCAACCTATGTTCTAATTAATTTCACACCATTCGTTGTACAACTTCATAATTTTTCCACGAGCGTTTTCAACATCCCGTTTGCTCGCTCAAAATTTGCATGTGATGCACCGAATATGTTAAACATTATTAATTTATCATCCTTCTTTGCTTAACTTGTGTTGGAGTTTTGTTTTTTTCGCTCATTTGGGCTTCCTACCAAACAGCACACTGTCCTCTTCCCGTATTAGCTACTGCATATAATACACGTTGACCTCACAGTAGTTCTGGAAAAACAACAAGGGTTTCGACAAGGGCTATGTTCGCAAAAGGCAACCTTTTTTGGGACGTAATGCTTTATTTCAATAACTTCTACTTTACGGACACAAGCTCTTGTCAAACCTCCGACCAACTAATTGGAATGGTATTAATTGATAAGAATCAACTAACATTGTTAAGTAATCCAGTGCAAAACTATTGGTTGTGGGAATCGAATGATCAAAACACAACAACATGTCAGTCACGTCACGGTTTGTACAGGTCATTCCTTTCCGATGTTTTTTCCCCGTTGTTCATTTTATTCCTTTTTGTAGATAGTTTTCCATTTCCACCCGATTCGTTTTAGACAAGCGTGTATTGTTTTAGTTTCACTTCTTGGACTAACTAGGAGATAAGATGCTTGTTTTGCTACCTGGTTGTTGCTTCTATAAGCGTAATATTAGACGCACGGGTGTTGTTCACCAGTTGTATCCGTTCCGACAGTGAAACACAATTCGTTCTATCCCCCGTACAGCCCGTTTTCGTCCGGCTCACAGGCGTCCCTGTCCAACTATCCGTCGCGAGGTCCCGTGGGAGGGTATAAAAAAGAGTTCGTTGGTGACGAGGACGAAGACGACTATGATGAGGATGATGCGGCGGGCGAAGGCGAGGACGAGGAGGCACGAGAGCGCAGTGGGTCCATGAAAAGCACCATACCGAAGGTGCCATTTGGGGAGCTGGGTGGTAATCTCGAACTGCAGCTTCAGCAGCATCAGCAGGCAATGGATCAACCAGCTACGCTCGTACCGTACGTGGAGGGTATGCGGGAGGAGAAGTACTTGCCGAAAGGGGAGGGAGCAATAGATTTTGAAGCGTTTGCCACTACATCTCATCAATGTGGCCCGACGAAGGCGCGAACCGGACCGTCCGGGTCGCGGACGTCCAGCAAGCCGTCCGGCAGCGGAGTACCCCGAACGTATCGCTGCGTCAAGTGCTTGTTGCCGTTCAGCTCGATCAAGCAGCGGCGGGAGCATATGCGCAGTGTGCATCCGGAAGATACGCTGCAGCTGCAAACGCAGTCGGGCGAACAGCAGCATCATCAACAGCAGCAGCAGCAGCAGCAGCAGCAGCAGCAGCAGCTGGAACTGTCGCTGCCGTCCGAGCTGCTAGGGCCGGGTCTGCTGACGGAGGATGTAAAGACGGGCGTTGCCGGGGAGAAGCCTCCGACCGAGCCGCTCGTCCCGGTGGTGATGGACTACGACTGGCTGCGGCAGGAGATACAGCGCAAGTACGAGCTCGGGGCGCAACCGTCGAGCACGATGGTGCTCCTGACGCCCACCACGACGGTGGTGCGCAAGCGGCTGTTCGTGTGCGCGGTGTGTCGGGCCGAGTTCGAGCGCTTCAACCAGTTCAACGCCCACCTGATGGTGCATCCGGCCGAGTGTTTGGCGTGCGGGCGCCACTTCAAGCAGTGGCGCAACTTCGCCCTGCACCTGAAGCGCCACCTCGGCATCAAGGAGCACGGCTGTCGGGTGTGCGGGAAGCACTTCGTGATCAAGCAGAAGCTGATCGAGCACATGCGCGTCCACTCGGGGCACGCACCGATCCGGTGCAAGCTGTGCAACCGGCACTTCAAGCGCTTCTCCAACCTGGCGCAGCACAGCAACCGCTACCATCTCAACAAGGTGGCGGTGAAGCACGAGTACGTGTGCTCGCAGTGCGGCGACGTGTTTCCCACCCGCGCCAAGATGGAGTGGCACAAGGAGACGCACGAGCAGCGGCCGAAACCGTGCCCGTACTGCCGGGAGAAGTTCATCCACCAGAACAGCCTGACGCGCCACATCCGGCTGTCGCACACGCTGCAGTACGCGAAGCTGAAGAACAAGACGGAACCGTGCACCGTCTGCCAGCAGCCGTACACCAAGGCGAGCATGCGGCGCCACATGGAGACGCACACCGAGGAGCGGCTGGTGTTCTCGTGCGGCATCTGCAACAAGCACTTCACCACCAACTGGAACCTGAAGCAGCACAAGTGGACGCACGCCAACCCCACGATGAAGCCGTTCCAGTGCACGCTCTGCCCGGCCGGCTTCGTGCGCGAGTCGGACTACCTCACGCACGTGAACGCGCACCGTTCGATACGGCCGTACACGTGCAACCACTGCGGGCGCCAGTTCATCCGCAAGTACAACTGGCTGCGGCACTCGCGCGAGCACGAGACGGACAAGAGCCACAAGTGCGACGAGTGCGGGCGCCAGTTCCACCGGAAGTACTACCTGACCGAGCACAAGCGGATGCACTCCGGCGAGCGGCCGTACGCGTGCAACATCTGCGGCAAGACGTCCTCCACCAAGACCAACCACAACAAGCACGTGCGCATCCATCACGCGCGCGATCCCCTGACGGCGGAAGGCTAAGGCCTGAGCACCTTTGCATTTGACTGTTATATTAATTTATTTTACCATTTTTAAGTTTCACGCAACACGCACGAACGCGAACAGTTTTGCTTTATCTACCCGGATAACATTCGCGCATCGATCAACTCAACCTTTCGTGGTACCAATTGGTCATCACCCGAACGTCGTACGTCGACGCGAGCGCGCTTCTATCAACTCAACTTTTAACTTCCTTCAATTTTCATACACACAACTTTCGTGGAACAATTTTTAATCACCCTCGGATAACGAACGTTTGCGAGCGACGAGCATCTATCAACTAGACTGTTTTCGCATTTCCGTACGCCTTTTCGTCGTACCGATTTTTATCATGACCATAACAATCGCTCAACGCAATTCAACAATTTTACCACCCGGATATATCGTAGGCAGGACCGCGCACCTTCTGTTAACGTTAACTGATTTACTTTTCGCATTTGCGTTCCTTCGCCGTACAAGTTTATAGTGTATTTGACCGGTTGCGCACATCACCGAACTTTTTGATAACTTTTACTCTTTTTCATCATTTTTTGTCGTACAAATTAACCATCGATCAACTATACTAGGTTACGTTTCGCATTTGCATGTACACCCCTGTTATTTGTCAGGCAAAGACATCTACAAGGCACATACACGAATAATGATTTACAACTGTTAATTTATGCACACTCCTCTTCACTTATCTCGCTGCTGGAGTTTTGTTTCTACTCAATTTTGCGCAAGGAAAAAGGAAGTTGACGTTTCGCGGTATGCTTGAAAAATTTGGTAACAACTATATCCCAAACAAGTGTGGGACTCAATATCATCCGTGTGCAGCAATAAGTGGTAATAGAGAACCGCGACGTCTACGGCAATCGTTGTACAGTATTGTTTTTCTTTTTTTTAGTAAATTTCGAACCATTGTCCAGGAGACGCATCTTAGTTTGTAAGGATATGTTTTTGTTTTCCCTCTTCCGGTTTTCCATTCGCAAACGTGTAAAGATAAGGGGGCAGGAAAAGCCGTACGAAGCTGGTTTACGTACGTACCGTTGTGTTCTTCGGATTTTGTGGCGCGAGCGCCACCAATAGTTTAGATTACTCCATCAAAACATCATCCCAATCTTTGGGCTGAGCGAAACAAGGATGTTCCGTTTTGTTCCTTTTGTAGATAGGTTTTTTTCTTCTTCTTATTTATCGAATACATCTTATCGCGCACGCTAGATGACGCCAGGGAAATCTCCTAGGAGCCTGTGCTATAAAGGCGCGAGAGACAAACGAGAGAACAGAAATCTCGGCGATCGACTGGCGTGGCGTATTAAAAAAGATGAACCCCGGAACATGAAAGCGAAACACACACACACGTAAACTAGAGCCTCGCGCGGAAGGTGATAAAAAGCCGCGTGACGTTCAGCTAACCCTCCCTAAGGGTAGGGTCAGTTAGTAGGAAGTAGTATTACATATAAGAAGCGGGGTTGGGTAGGCGCCGGACCGCTAGGGAGAGAGAGGGAGAGTTCGCCAAACCGATTTGGAGTATCTCTGGCCCCCGTACCCGACCCCGACTCGATGCGACTCGATTTACTGCCGGCAAAGAGGCGTGCACTTACCATCCCCTCTTCCATTGCGCCGAACGCCAACAAATCCAAATGCGGGAAACACGCTAGGTTTAAGCATAAATATCAATTATATTACCGTATATCTGTCGAGCGGAGAAGGAGACGTTGTCAGAGAGTGTGGGACTCCCGTGCAAGCTGCACGAATGCAATCTTAATGTGAGAAGCAACTAACAAGGGTTTATTCTAACTGTGAGTGTAGGTTACGCTGCCCTCCCCCTCCCCCCCTCGGGCGACGAAGGAGGAGGAAGAGGAGGAGATCTAAAGTAAATTGCTGGCAAAACCATATTTTCCTGTACATACCGTAGGATTTATCTCTAGGTTTAGGATATTTTCATACTACCGGCCGTCGTTTTTCGTGTGCAAGCAAACCAACAAAAGGGAAGCGTGACGCGTGGCAATCAGTTCCGGTGCGAACAACCACATTCTCCACCCAGGTCTAGCGTGTTCGCTATTGACTGCCCATCGAACCCTTTCAAACCGGAAGGCTGGCCGGGCAGGGGGGAGGGGTGTCAAAATGTAACCCCGCATGTAAACATTTTTAAACTACTCTCGAGTGAAAACGAAAGCAAACAAACGGAAGTGGTAACATGTATCGTCTGATTCTGCCGCGGCGGCGTTCGTTTCGCCCAGCAAAATAGGGCAAAACAATCGGAAAAGCAAAATACAAAACCCATAAGCAACAAACGCGAGCGAGAGAAAAAGTAAACTAGAAAAAGAAATAATAAAATGAGCAATGCGAAAATCTACCTACGTAACAAACAAAAACTGTACAAGCAAATACACGAAATACTAGAAGTGAGCGATGTTCCGCAACAGACAAGCAAAAAGACATAAACAAAATAAACACAAATCCAACAAGCAAACACACAGAGAGTAGAGATAATTAATAAGATTAGGCTGGGACGTGTATATGAACACTGAATAAAGCGACGGTATGCTGCAATCTATTTGAAGAAAAACTTAACTAAACAAACTGTGTTTTCTTTTCACCTTCTTTTTTCGTTACGTCGTGTTTTATTTCTACTCACGTTCAAGCGTGATCTCGTGATTTTTAAAGGCATAACGGTTGGACCATCGAACGAATACTCTATGGCGATCAATTTCATGCCGGATTAATTCCGTTCTTGTTAATCATTTTTCTGATCTTAAAACAGTTGCTATTCAATACAAGTTCAAGTTCATTTATTACTTTTCCAATGAAGTTTGTAGTTAATTTTAACAACCATTCTCCATCCATCCAACAACCATCAACCATTACTAGTTCAGTGTTACAAAAAAGGTCCGGGTTTGGATTTTAAAAACATTAGATAGCGTAGAAAGAAAGTGTACGTGGGAAAAGCATTTGTTTAACACCAACACAATCAGAACTTAACTATGAAATAATCGATCTCATAGTTAGATAGTGACGTTTGCACGAGTTTGGTGAATTTTGTGAAAAAAAGTATCTTAAACTCATCAATCGGCTTTGGATAATTATCACACTAACAAGGTATCTTACCTCTACTATTCATCTGGTTTCACCTCCTATCAAATCACCTTCTTTTGCTAGCTATTATAAGCAGTTTCAGTCGCGTTATGATATATAAGTTGGTTTTGTCATAAAACGCTCAAGAGGGTACGAATTCATCTGCTATCAAGGACTTGGGTTACGACTGGTAAAGTAAGGTAAGTTTGATAACTGTTAAAAAAACGGTTAAAAAATAAACTCTTCTGTTCCCAAAAAATAAATGTCAAATAAAAGCCGTTAGATTTAAATTGGATGAAGAGGAAAAGCTTCGACCTTGTTTCATTCATGTGTAGAATGTTGAACTGCATAATTCAGCAAAAACCATGCCGGTATATCCAGCCCCAAAGGTACATTTAATGTTTGATAGCCACATTTGTTAACATCAGCAGCAGAATGTAACACTCTGCCAAACTTTATGTTGAAACCGAAACATAATGCATCGTTTGATAGTGATTTGGTACAAGCAAGTCGGTTGGAAAACAATGTTGATAAGCGGCACTATTTTTACACATTTTTTAAAGGATTTTCAATTGGCCCAGCCAGCATAATTTATTTATAACTCATGTTCAGAAACCATGACAGGTACTAAATTCAAAACTTAGTAATAAATATCAAAACAATCAGATACAAATGGAAACATCAGATGAGATCAGGCTCTAGAATCCGCACTTAAATAAACTGCACAAGGAACCCAAGCCGAATGGGGGAGTATAAATAAACCAACAAGATCGAACTAAAGGCAGTTCCATTTCCTCAAGGTTCTTAGCAAGAAACAAGTGAAAGTAAATAATAATACTAGTCTGTGGTTAAATGTAAACATAAAGCGATAACAAACAATTGAAATACCGCAGTCCCTTTCTTTTTTAGCCTTATCCTTTCTTTTGCAAAATTTCATCATTTTCGAGCTTCGATCAGTATCGATTTTCTTCCGTTTTTTATCGTTTCTGTTCACTGAATCGATAAGCTTGCCCTTTCCAATGGGGGAACATACTATCGCTCCATTTGCTTCTTCTTTTAGCGCTGAAACATCCGTACGGCGTCGACTAGCGCCCGGGGAGCTCGACGGGACCGGAAGTAGAACAGGAGCTCGAGGGTGATGGCGCCGGTGCTGAGGGCGAGCCCGATCGCCAGCACGTAGAAGGCGAACTGCATGTCCAGCACGGTGAGCACCTTGAAGTCGGACTGCACCATGCGCTGGACGACCGGGCGGTCGCGGAGCGTCCACTCGTAGCGCATCTCCTCGATCCAGTGGTCGACCAGGCCGCCGCCGGCCAGGCGCAGGAGCACCCGGTTGAGGCGCTCGCCGAGCACGGAGCGGCGCGGCGTGACGTACGCGAGGTTGTAGGTGCGCGGACACTCCGGCACGAGGTGCAGCTGGCGCGTGGTCATGTAGATGGCGTTGTCGAGGGCGAGCGTGGAGCGGCGCGTGACGGTGGCGATGGTGCCGAGGCGGGCGACGCGCGTCAGCATCGACTCCGGCACGCGCAGGTACTGCATCCGGGCGCGCAGTGCCGTCATCAGTCGGCTGTAGTTGACCGGAAACACGTCGTCGATGAAGCCCCGGTACTTGACCGGGATCGCCATGCCGCTCGCCTCCAGCTGCTGCAGCGTGCCGACGTCCGGGTAGTAGAGCGGGTTGACGAACACGGCCGACAGGCCAGACTGGTACAGCGACACGAAGATCAGGCTGACCAGCAGCAGGCCGGCGAGGAACAGCCGCTCGACGCCGGACCGGGTGAAGCGTTGGTACGGTGCGCTCAGCAGCAGCACGAACGTGTCGATCAGGAGCTGCACGGCCTGCCGGGTGCGCGTCGCCCGGCGCACACTCCGGGACAGGTTGAACAGCACGGCGAGCCGGTGCCGGCGACACCAAAGCAACTGGCGACGGTGGGCGTACAAGCCGCGGATGGCTCGGCGCAGCAAACCCCACACGAGTGCGCACAGCAGCCCGAGCAACCCGAGCAACGCCCAGATGTCGCCCGGGAAGATGAACAACGGCAGCAGCGCCTCCGGGATGCGGCTCGCCTTGCGCACCAGGCAGCAGACGGCGTCCGAGTACACGCTGGCGGTGAACTCCACGTCGCGCGTGAAGTAATCCTTGATGAAGAACCCGGTGAACACGATGTCGACCTCGCGCCGCACCAGCCTTCCGAGCGCACCGGAGAAACTCCCGTTCGGCTGCCGGTCGCCGAACAGGTCCTTATCGGCCGGCACATGCACAGCTGATTGGGGATTGAGAGAGAGAGAGAGAGAGTAGGACATTAAATTGACCAAATCGGATGTAAGAATGTTGTGTTCAAGTACCTCAATCGTACTTTTTTTTTTAACTATAAATCAACTCAAAGTATAACACACGAGCCATCCGTTGAACAAGTACAAGAACACGACGAAAATCAAAATTGTATGTTTTAATGTAAAGTAATGAAATATTTCTTATTATGTTTATGTTACTTTCCGGATTAGAAAATTAACTCTCCATTTTAAAAGCGTTTAATGTCATTTTCGAAACATTACTACATCGTTTAAGATCTTTGGCCCGCGGTTGCGTGATCTTCATTTGGCCCCTTTCAGAAAACGTGTGCCAACTCCTGCTGTAGAGGAACATACAAACCTATCGAGTAAGCTTCAAACGCGATTTTGATTGGTTATTTGGCCTATATTTTGAGCCTAGGAAGCGTTTACGTTCACGCTTTCGCTTAACATGCTGCGGATGAATGATACTTTGCCTACAATCATACAACGCGGACAAAATGTCTAAGAGCTTTGCCTACTAAAGATCGAAATGGAATAATACAGAAATCAGCTTATTTCGGGGAGTATGTAAGGACACTAATAAAAAACAAACAAAAAAAATGGAAAATTACACTTTAGATCAATTAATGTTTCTTAATTTTAACATAATATAAGCTCTTCTACTACTACCAGAACCAGAGCTCACTGTGTTGGACTCTACTTGGAAACAGAAGGAGACATTTGGTAAACATTTTCTGGCAACTATACTTGCAACGCTTGCTACGCTTCATTTGTGATCAGACTATCGATGCCAATGGTTATAAGTTAGTACCAGTAAAACTGCCAACTTGGTCAAGAGGATACTAATATTTACAATGAAGATGAGAAGGAGACGATTGAACTACTTCTGAAACTAACAGTCCTCTAACAGAACATATTGGTTTTGGTGAAAATTAGCAAACGTGAAGGTAGAATTGTTCAGAGAAAGGCATAAACTCATAACACACCACAATTGATTTCACCGGTTTCTGCAATTACTCGAGACTTATGAGAAGAGGATAGCAGGATATGGCAGTTGGAATTGTATCAACTATTGATCGTTATACTTTTGTCACGAGATTGCTGCAGATTGAGGTATAACCGAACTTATCGGAAGTAAAACACTCCATTTCGTACTGCTTTTCATCTATAGTAATGAAGTCCATGTTCAGTATGGATATTAACACTGTATTGAACTGCGCTTACCGGTGAAGTTGAGCGCCTGCCGAAGAACGTCACGAGTCGTTACGTCTGCGCCGCGATAGTCCACAGGTGCGGGACTGGCCGAGGATCGCTGTTGACGCGAGTCGTCCACGATCGGATTGCTGTAAACCGATCGGAACACTTCGATCCGCAGCGGGAATCCGTGGAAATCGTTCGCCGGTACGCTGGGCAGCGGGTCACCGGCGGCAATCGACACCAGCGCGCCATATTCGATGCTCGAGGCAGCCTGAGGTGGCTGAAAGGGGTTGAAGGTGAGGATTTCTCCGTCGCGTAGGCGAACGAACACCCGGAAGGCACCGCGCTCGGACCAGATCTGCCGGAGTCGGGCTAGCAGGGTTGGTCGATCATCCTGCTGTAGCTGCTGGTCTACCGTGAGCAGGTACGTCCCGGACGGGTCGAACAGGCACGCGTAGTAGCCCAACAGGACGGTGGCCTCGAGGCTCCCGAAAATGATGTACCCGCCATAGTCGTTTGCAGACCAGCGTGCGCGGAAGTGTTCGAGGCCGTCCTCTGGATGACACTCGTCCGGAGAGACCTGGGCAGGGCAGAGTCCACCCGGGTTGGCACTGTACAAGCGGACCGTGCGAAGGCGCAGCAACTCCCTATCCGTCCGACCCGGGCTGTGCTCGCCGTTCACGACGTCGATACGGTCGACGTGAGCGAAGATAGCGTCAATTCGTTCATCCAACCACAGAGACGGGGTTGATTGTTGCTGCTGTTCGATCCAGGTGTCTAGGAACAGCAAGCTCACCGGTTGATTGCAGGTGCGCACAACAGTGCCGTATTGTATCAGCAGCACGAGGACCAACACCAGCTGCTCCGGACAAAGCAGCCGACTGGCGGCCATCGCGTCAGGTGGACTGGACAAACCGCTTCGAGCGCTTCCTAAACCAACCACCAATCGACGCTAGCTAAATGTATGCAGAAAATAAATACTCATTAGCGTTAGTTCGAGGTCTGCAAACAGCGTTGTGCCATAAAACATTCAGCATGAAATCCCAAGTCGAGAATCGTCAGGCCGTTCGTTTTTCGATGAATTATAATTTATTCAGCAACACTATTACTCATTCGCTAACCGGGAGGGTCTACAAATGTAAATAGTAGAGTCGGGCAGTGCGTCCCTACCGGCAACAGCTGGTCACAATTCTCACCAGCGAGCAAACCAGGGAAGGTGAACGAACACAAAACATTCGCAATCGCGGGAGGAAAGAACGTCGTCATGCAGCTAAATTGCTGCGCAGGTTGTGCCCCACCAGATGCTCAGCTCTAGCAGCTATCAACTGGGTTGGCCGGTGTCTCGGGGTCGGTGCCATTCCCAGCGGCTCATGTCGCTCCGCCTCGGACCGAGCCGGGCCAGCGTTTGGTGGATGTCGAGCGACTCGCCGTCCGGGATGCCGTAGCCAGCGTTCAGTCCGTGCGGGTTGGAGGGCGTCCGGCAGTCGTGCTGGGCCTCCTTACGCAGCACCCGGTCCACCTCGACCGTTGAGAAGAAGGCAACCGATTGCGGCAGGTCCCGGAAGCCGACGCTGCACATTTGGTCCGATGAAAAACGAGTCCCGAGGTAGATAAAAGAAAAACAAAATGTTAGCATAGGTTAGTGATTTCCTCTTCGGCCTGAAGCGCCTACAAAAATATTTAAAACTATATGATGTTAAGGAACATGTTCATTGGCGTATATTATTCAACTCATGTGAATTTTACAGCTCTACTTTAAATCTTACAGAGTAAACGGAGTTAAACAAATTAAGTCTCACATCGTTGTTATAGTGTAAATCATAACAAGCATTGGGATAAACTCACTATCTGTTTATTGAATTTGTACTTTACCAACTCAATATTCTGTGTCCAACATCTAAATGAACAAATATTGACAATTTATATGAATCAAAAAGAACTATACCAATTTTGTATTTGGCTCCAAAAACGACTTGACCCATACGCTGAAGAGATTGTAGGAAACTATCAGAGAGGATTCCGAAGAGGGAGATAAACCACTGATCAGATCTTCACCATGCGGCAAGTCTTGGAGAAGATGGCAGAGCTCATTTGGAATCCCGGCTAAATTAATCAGACTCGTAAGAATGACCATGACTTCGGGAACCATCTTCTATAGGACGATCCCGATCCTGGCATACGCTGATGATATAGATATCCTTGGTAGAAGGCTCTCCTATGTAGCAAAACCATACCAAAGGATTGAGCAAGCGGCGAGTAACCTCGGCCTGCAGATTAACGAGGGAAACATCAAGATAATGGTCGCACCATCAGAGGCCCTGCCAACAATCGTCGAAAGCCTACGCGGGGGTGACGTACAAGTAGGTGAACGCACTTTTGAAGTCGTCCAAAATTTCACCTATCTTGGGTCAAAGGTCAGCACCGACAACAACATTGAAGATGAAATTCGCGCTAGGGTGCTGGCAGCCAACCGGTCATATTACAGTCTGAGAAAACTCTTCCACTCACGATACCTGTCAAGACAGTCGAAGCTGGGACTATACCGGACATATATAGTTCCAGTGCTCACATACGCCTCCGAGACATGGACTCTGTCCAAATCTGACGATACCCTCTTGGTCGTGCTCGAGAGGAAGATGCTTAGGAGGATTTTTGGCCCCGTATGTGAGGAGGGACCATGGAGGAGCCGATATAATGACAAGCTCTATGAGTTGTACGGAGACCTCACAGTCGTGCAACGAATTAGACTCGCCAGGCTCCGGTGGGCTGGTCATGTCATGCGAATGGCACCGGACGACCCAGCCCGTAAAGTCCTTTTAGGCTGTCCCGAAGGACAGAGGAGGCGTGATAGGCCTAAATTGAGATGAAAGGATGGCGTAGACGAAGCCGCCAGAATAGCAGGGATTCGGAATAGGACCTCTGGAGCGAGCGACCCTGAGCGGCTTCGGATACAACTTCGTCAGGCCAAGATCGCTCAGTGGTTGTAGTGTAACCTAAGTAAGTAAGTAAGTTATGACGTAAAGGCTTACCGATGGGCGCAGAAGGCACGGGTGAGCAGGTTCGTGACGTGCATGGCGAGGGCGGCATGGTGCGCGTACCGCTCCGGCACCAGATAGCGCACCTCGTCGTGGAAGCTCATGCAGAAGCGAAGGCGCGTACGCCCGTCCGCCCCCATCAGCCAGCGCATGCAGACGAGCATCAGGTGCAGGAAGTCGACGGCTCCGCTCTGCACCACCCAGTTGATGCGCGTCGGCAGAAACCGATCGTCGGCCGATCGGCCGCCCGGGGGCTCGAGGGCGCGGCTAAGCCGGCCGCCCAGAAACGGCGTCACCGGTGCGTCGCTGCCGGCAATCTGCTCCAGCCGGTTGAACATGGCACTCTCCGTGCCGCCGACCCAGCGCGGCGGATGGAACAGTTCGCCGACGGGCCGATTGCAGGCCCGGGACAGCCGGAGGGCTTCGTACGGCGACGAGTGGAGCGGGGCATCGGGGTACTGCTGCTCGCGTACCTCCTCCCGCATCCGGTACACCTTGCGACCCTTGGTGAGGGTGAACATTTTGGTCGCCTTGGAGCGCGCCTCCGCCTCGGTGAAGGTGGGATTGAACTGCTTGAGGAGCCGCTCGGCGAACTGCACGCCGGCGCCGTAGATGCGCGCGTAGTTGATCACCTTGGCGTGGTCGCGCGAGATCCCCACGGCGGCCGCCGTCACGCTGTGCATGTCGGTGCGGGTGGCCTTGGTGCCGCTCAGCGTCATCCAACCGAACGGGGTCGCACCGTGCAGGTTGCCGGGCAGGTCGTGCGCAACGTCCGCATCGCCCAGCACGGACGCGATCCACAGCTCCTGGCTGTCCACGTCCGCGCCGACGATGCGATACCCGGCCGGTGCCTGCACCATCGCACGCAGCTCGGAACCGACGCGCTCCCGTTGCGCATTGCTGGCCGTCATCCACGTCGGCTCCATGGCGCGCCGGGTCAGCGTACCACACACGACCACCTGCGGCACGATCGCACCGTACGACGGCTGCTTTCCACCCAACCGATCCCACACCACCAGCTGACCCCGGATGCGGTCGCGGTTGTTGCGCCAGTAGGAGAGCATGCGCGCGATCTCGACGACCCGCTCGGCCGCCCGCCCATCGCCCGCCAGCACGTTCTCCGAGAACTTGGCGAGGAAGTCCTTCGACAGTGGATTGCCAACGCGGTGGCCGGCACCGTCCTTGTGGGGGAGCTGGAAAAAGTAGCAGCAGCCGCCCAGCTCCACGTTGCACCACACACCCGACCCGAGCTGGGGCTGGCTTGGTGCCGGTTTGCCCGATTTACGCCGGTCGTAGTACTCCTTGCGGCTGATCGTCGCCTCGACGTGCTTCCATAGCTGCTGGAGGGCTTCGGTGCTTTCGTTGCGGGACGCGCCCGGGTGCGCCGGTTCCATCACGGGGCAGGCGGCGACGAGCTGCTCGAGCGGTAGCTGCGGTTCCTCGGGTTCCTGCTCGGGGTCGCGCTCGTACCGGTACGGCACCAGGAAGCCCCAGCCGTGCCCGCGGATGTAGTGCAAAGGGTAACCCTCCCAGCAGAGTGATAGCAGCTTCGGTGCTATCTGCAATCCGGTACCGAGCTTGGCCGCCGGTCCTGGCTGCCACGGACTACCTTCGTCGCTGGCCGCATTCGGCTTCGAGCAGAGCGCTCGGTACCAGGCTGGGTAGCCGGGCAGTAACGGACGCCTGGCCGGGAGCCTGCTGGCCGATTCGTAGAGATGCGCAAACTTGCTCGCCAGACGATCCTCCTCTTCAGCACATTCAGCGTCTTCCTCCTCCTGCTTCGTACGGCAAGCCGATTCGATTTTGGATGGCTGCTTTCGCTTCGGTGGCGCCTTCAGCTTCAGCTGCTGCACGCTCCAGTCCTGATCCCACAGCCACAGGTCGCGCCGGTAGGCGTCATCGTGCATCAGAGCGCACGCAGCGTCCGCTCGCTGCGACAGCAGATGCTTCGCCTCCAGATCCAGATCCTCGTAGCTCAGGTCGGCCTCGGTGAGGTAGTGTGTCCAGTTGTCGTTAACCGGCAGGTAGGCGCTGCCCATTTCGAGCATCCCAGCGAGGGTGGCCGGGTGCGGGAAACGCTCGCGAAACAGTGGCCAAAGGCGGGCCAGCACGGCACGCGTTGCACGCACATCGTCGGCGCAGTACGCCATGAGATTGTTAAAGTCGGCCGCCACGTCCTCCAGCGTGCCCTCTACGAACGTGTTCCGCCGGGACTTACCGGTCAGCGTCGCTCCATCGCAGTAGAGCGCGTAGACGTCGGCCAGGTTGTTCAGTGACGCTTGCTCGAGCCATTCCTCACCACCCTCTTCTCGCTTGTTCGACTTCAGCATCGCCCGCTGGTAGCTGGTGACACCGCTTACGCAGACGTGCAGCGACATCGTGTCCAGGAAGCGCAGCGGTGTCGGTTCCAGCCAATACTGCTCCCGTACCCTTGCTCGATCGTATGAAACGTTGTGTCCGATCACGATTCGCGGTCGTAAGGCTGGTGTGTCGCGTGGCGAAGATTTTCGCCCATCCTGCCCGGCTGAATCGCTCTCGAGCGGAATCAGATCGCTCAGCTGGTAAAGTCCAGTGTGTCCGTCGTTCGCCCGGGTTGCCTCTCCCGTCAGCTGGGGGCTGGTCCACGAATACCAACTGCCGGAGGTACCGAATGCGGTAGCCATCGTCGGCGCCATACCGACTCGAACACACACCTCCACGTCGAAAACCAGCGCCGGCTCGTCCGGGAAGGGCACCGGCTTCGATTCGCCCGTCTGTGCGTCATACCGTGTCCAACCGGGCGCCCGAGACCAGTTGGTCGGAGTATCGCGCACCTCCTCGGGGAGCGATTCGATCGCGCGAAGAAACGGTTCACACTGCTCTTCCGCAATCGACCAAAAATGTTCCTCGATGTTTGCACCACGCAGGTGTGGTAGCGTAAGATTTACCTCCGGCAGCACTACGGGTCGGGAAAAATCCAGCCCGTGGCGCAACAGCTCCTCGCGCAGTGATTTCACAGTTGCCGGATGTTCTTCCGCCGACGCCGCCTCTGATGAGGTTAGGCCACATCCGAATATCTGACGATGCAGCGACCGGGACAGCATCTGCACATTCATTTCATTTAACTTTGGCCCATCCGGCGGCCGCTGGTGTTCCAATGGCAGCGTTCTTCGGCCGGTTTTCGGTTTGTTGTTACTTTCATTGCCTTCTGAGGCGCGCACCAACCGACGAACGGTGCTGTGCGGTAGGATATCATTCTCCGGCGATACGCCGGTGCTAAACCACCGACACCGAAACGCGGGACGCATTTTTTCCACATACAACACACCCGATACCAACTTGTTGCCGCAAAGTTCACACTTAAAACGTTTGTTTCAAATCCCTATAGCCATGATGTACATTGTTTATTTTATTAAATGTCAAACGAGGTGTTTTTATCTACCATATTATGCAGGGTTCACACTTGTACGCATCATCGCCGTATAATTTCGTTCGAGGGTACTAAAATATCCGTCATTCGCCGAAATTTTACTGTTTTGGTTTTTAATAAAGAAAACGCAGCCTTATTACTTGCAGAAAATAATCTGTTTGATCACACCGAAAGTGATGCTTGAATTGTATCCGTGTTCTGTGTTTGCGATTTTTCCAAAAGTGCTGTCAAAGTCCAAAAACAAAAAGCATTTAAATGAAGCAAAACCAAATGGCTCGAGCAATGCGTTTATGTTTGATTAACTCACTTCAATTTCCTTCCTTTCAATAAGTTGTAATAACTTTTCGAGAAGTATGATGCCAGTTCGAACCAACATCGCCTTGACGAAAAACTTTTTGTCTTGAAGAATTCTAGAACATTACTGCCTAAAGTGTGATGCATACCTTCTTTTTGTCTGCCTTGTAAATCATAACGTTTGATTCATGCTTTACTGTGAATAAATAAATAAATCAATCGATACATAAATTTGAAAACTTCCATTGAAATATTTCAGTCTTATGCTTTGGCCATGTTTGGAGAGGACCTGCGGACTTTATGCACTTTGAGGACCTTTCCCAAAACAGAGCTGTCATCAAGCAGCGCGCTGTCAAGGCACAACCATTTTGCCGGTGTTGTTTGGGATAACGGCTGTGTTTCGTCCGAATCTTCGATCAAATTCAATGCAGGGACGCTTCATATTGCCACCAGGTAAGCGCTAAACGTGAACGTTCGAAGCGATTGTTCATGGGGGCTTTATGGGTTTTTTCTAGCAGGCCTCTAATCGTACCCAAGCGTTGCGATACATTCGATGATGATTCGGACCATTTCGATCGCGTTGCATTTAGGCGGTCAAGAAGAGACAAGTTTTCAGCCCTCAGCAAGCCGGGATACTTCTAGCAGTCCAGCAAACAACTTTGCTTGTTGAAGTTGGCAACACTTAATGTTTGTATTGAGAAGCAGAGGCAAACAGGTAAGCAATTTGTCCATGGTCGGCTTCGTTTGCGGCATAAATACGGCGTTGGAGTATCATTCTGACAAACGGTGTTCTTAGTCTGCTCGTTCTAGCAAAGGAAATACTTCAGGGACAAACTGTTTAGCAAAAGCAGTGCCTTTACGATTGTACAAAATCGACAGGTAAGCAACCAGCAACACGATTATTCGACGATAGAGATAACCTAACCTACGTGTAAACCATTGTACAGAAATAAGGTACCGGAGAGGTACAGGTTATGATTCTAATGTTCAATCGAGCAAAAACATACCTTCGATATAGAAAACGCGCCTAAAACAAATAACCTAACCTGATGCACTGATTTGTGGATTCTGTGTGGCCGATTTAAAAAACAGATATCTGCAAGATTTTGTTTCACATACACGCATTGGATATCGTAATAAACTGGATCCTATTTCTGCTTTCAGCATTTCGACCGTGACAAAGTGCTTGGAAAAAGCACCGCCTTCCACGATCAAACAAGACCATCAGGTAAGAAACTAGCAACATTTCTATAAGAATGTAGGGTTCACCGAAGCTATGTGTAAATCATTATTAAGTTATCACTTTTAAATCAAAACTAGACTTCGGAACAACTGCTGGTGAAGAGACAGCAATTCCTTGCTCGATATGCTCCGTTATTGAGTTGTTGACTCCGTAGTTGGCAAACAAATAAAACGAAGTTGTTAATATTCAAAGTTTACCTTGCTAAATTGAACCTGATAAAACTCAATGGCGAAATCGGTGATAAAGATATAAGTTGAAATAAAATCATTTATGGAATTCACTTTTTATCTATTTCAAATTTCCTACATTAAGGTATGGAGGATGCAAAAACAGCGCAAGCTCGGGCCGAGCTCTTAGAACTAGCCCACCAACCTGCCGAGACCCCGGAGGAACGTTACCGTGTGCTGGACGCGTTAGATCGATTCCTGCGCCAGACGACGGAGCGTACGACTGACATTCGCAAGGCGCGCAGCATCATAGGAACCTGCCCGGACATGTGTCCGGAAAAAGAGCGCTATCTGCGCGACTGGAAAATTATGGTTCCGTCGTACGAACGGCAGCCGGGCAGCAACCATATCGACCACGCGAAGGCGATCAAGCAGTATTCGCGCAGCTCGGCCGATCAGGTGCTGCCACTGCCGCACGAACTGCGCACCGAGCAGGCGCTGGGCGGCACCATGTACTTTCTCTGGTCGCAGCACGCCGACCGCATCAACGCCGACCAAGGCGGTGGGGCGAACGTGAGCGATTGGTATCACTACATCTGGGATCGGACGCGCAGCATCCGGAAGGACATCACGCAGCAGGAACTGTGCTCGCCGACGGTGGTCGAGCTGGTGCAACAGTGCGCCCGGTTTCACATTCACTGCGCGGCCCGCTGCGTGACCGAGGACCCGTCGGTGTTCGATCAGAAGATTAATACGGAAAATCTGACCAAGTGTCTGCAGACGCTGAAGTACCTCTACTCGGACCTGCGCCAGCAGCAGATCCAGTGCCCGGACGAGCCGGAGTTTCGCTCGTACATGATGCTGCTCTACCTGAACGAGGGCAACTTCCAGTCCGAGCTGCGCGAGCTGTCCGCCACCATCCTGCACTCCGAGCCGGTGCAGTTCGCGCTCTCCGTGCACCTGACGCTCGTGCAGAACAACTACGCGCGCTTCTTCGAGATGGTGCGCGGCACGACCTACATGAACGCCTGCATTCTACTGCGCTACTTCACGCAGGTGCGCCAAACGGCACTGGACGTGATACGCAAGTCGTACGCGTCGCGCTCGACGGCCAACTTCCCGCTGTCCTACCTCGCGACCCTGCTCGGTTTCGATCGGCCAGCGGACGCGCTGGATTTTTTCTCCCACTACGGCGTGACGGTGTACCGCGCGGGCGACCAACCGGTGGTGCAGTTCGAGGCGAGACAGCAGGCACTCACCCCAGACGTCCCGCATGCGGCCGGACGGTCGCAGATCGTCGAACAGAAGCTTACCGGTACGGTTGGTGAGGCGATCTGCGGCAAGTCGCTCGAGGCGTGGGGCGCCCAGTTTCCGCCGGCACCGTGCGTGTCCAGCTTCGACCAGTTCGGGCGGCTCCGGCCGGAGCTGCTGCAAAAGGTTCTCCATCCTGGCACGCTGGGCGATCCGGAAGGAGCGCCGTCTTGGGCACCGTCTATTCCATCCGACGAGAACGATACCACCGTAAGTGTGCGACAGGTTCTACATCCAGGCACGCTGGGGGATTCGGAAGGAGCGCCGTCTTGGGCACCGTCTATTCCACCAGACGAGAACGGTACCGAAGGTGTGAGAAAGGTTCTACAACCAGAAACGCTGGACCTCGACGATGCGATGTCTTGGGCACCGGTTAGTCAACCCGACGATGACAATGCTACGAATGTGAGAAAGGTTCTAGAACCAGACACGCTGGATAGGGAAGAAACGATGTCTTGGGCACCGGTTATGCTACCCGACGACGATACCAACCGACGAGCTTATGAGGTCGATTTGGCCGACACGTTGTCCGCGGACTCCATTTTCAACGAAGACGTAGCGTTCAAGCTCTTCGTTGAAACTGGTATCCGCGGACAACGTGTCGGACTCGCTAATCGCAGCCCATCTCCGCCAAACAGTATCGCCGGACCGGGCGACGGAGTGCCACCAGTTGAACCTAGAGATGCGGTAAAACAAACGGCTGCTGTAGCAACGGGTTTATCCAACATTTTTGACGACGCACCCTCCCCGCCTCGGAATTCGGTTGTATCTGCCGGCCGCGAACGTTCGCAAACGCTTTCGGTTGTGGGCAGTTTGGCATCCACCACGTCTGACGACGAATCCTCTCGTCGGGTGGTGCCGCCGTCGGGGCCACCGCTAACGCCGACCGAGCGAGACAGACTGTTCGAGTTCACCTTATACGACGCCAGTACGGCAGTACCGGGCACCGGGGAATGCACCATGAATGTGGACCCGCTGGGCATCGATAGCGACGAGGATTTGTTCGAGCTGGCCGCCGAAACGGATGTGGATATGGTGTCGATACTGCCATATGTCGAGGCAGGCATGGGTCATGGGCAGGACACCGCTGTAGGACACATTGTGGCGAGCGCACCAGAGGCATTCCACCAGAGCAACGGCGTTGACCGGGCGTTGTCATCGGTAGAAAGCGATACCGAAGCGGAGGGCGAAGCACATCCTTCGCTCTCCCACGGGTCCGACGACGGTGCAGGCGAAGCGGAAGAAGAAGCATCAGAAGCGGGCACAAATCGTAGCGAAGAAGCGGAAGCACAAGAAGAAGAAGAAGAAGAAGCGGATGATCGCAGGGACATGCGGGCCGTAATACACCGGCGGCGATGGCTGCAGCGGAAGTACTTTGCCATCTGGTTGCGGGCAGCGCGTCTCGCTAGCAGCTGGCGCCGGATGATGAACATGGTGCCGTCGGTGCAGCCGCATTCCGCACTGCTGCCGTCCTTCGATCGGCTGGAGGCGTCGTTCCGTGGCCGCGACACCGGTACGAAAAGTTTTGCCGACGCCCTGAACGAACCGGCCGTGCGCATCAATCTGCTACCGTTCGAGGTGTTCCGTAAGGCCGACCTGCTCCTGCCGTTCGAGGCGCTGCGCCTCGCCGCGCAGACCGCGTTCGCCTGGGACCTGGCGAAGCTGCGAGAGATGGTGAAGCCGATCTACTGGCGGCTGGTGATTTCCATCCCGTCCGAGCACGACGACCCGAACCGCGGGTCGCAGCTGGTCGGCTTTCCCAGCTTCGTCGAGCGCTGGCTGCGCGAGTGTACCGTCCGGCGGTTCCGGTTGCTGGCGGTGCCCGACCATAGCAAATTCTTCCTGGAGGCATGCGAGCCGCCACTGTTTGAGTGCTGGGCGCCCCACACCGCTATCTGCATGCGGCTGGTGCGGGGCACACGGGCGCTCGATGAAACGGGTGCCGTGGACGCGCGGGTGTGCAGTCGCTACAATGGGCTGCTCCTGTTCCTGAACGACATGACACCGATGTCGGTGGAGCGGGACCGCCTGCGGGCGTTGCTGAGCTCCGACGGACCACCGCCGGCGGCCATCGCCGTGATGTACTATTCGCGCTCCAAGAAACTGCCGCTCGAGGCCGTCCAAGCACAGCTCCTTGAAGGCGTCGACCTGCGCGACGGTGCCATCGCCGTGCGAACGTTCTACTGGACCGACATCGCGACGAATCGAACACTCCGCGAGGCGCTTGCCTACCTCGCCGAGAGCCACTGCCAACAGCTGAACCGCCAGCAGCCGGCCACAATGCTTCGTATGCGGCTGCTCGGTGACCTGCTGGACGACTGCCTGGGCGCCATGCTGTGGTTCCGCTGGAATCAAGCCACCGGCGCCATGAACGAGCGCCTGCCGAACGAATACAGATGCCTGCGGCTGGCGGCGATCACACTCGACGCGAACGCGCTCGTCGATCTGTACAATGCGTGCCTGAAGCGGGTGCTGGAGCAGATAGGGAATCCGTACGTTCGGGAGTGCGCCCGCGTGCACAGCGATTTCGATGGCGTTCGGCAGCGGTGGCGTGCGTCGATGGACCCGGCGTTGTTCCGCCAGCCACTCGGCGAAGGATACTTCGCGCCGCACTGGGACATCTTTCCGGCGGATCTGCTGTGCGAGCTGGAGCAAAGTCTCACGCTACACCACCTCCCGGACGAGCTGCTGGCTGCGACGGGACGTGTTTACGGGATGCTAGCGTACAACAAGGCGTACGGCAATGTTCCGCGCGCCCTCGACCTGGACGAGCTGCGGAGTTGCCTGCGACACTATCTCCGCTCCTACAGCCATCTGCTCGAGCCCGACACGCTGGCCACGCTCGAGTCGAACATGCTGACCTCCCTCGTGAACCAGCTGGCCGGTGGCAGCGTGGTGGACGAGGCGCTGCTGGTGGTTGGCCGCGGCCGGACAACGCGTAACGTCTACTGGCCCACGGTGCTGCGCTTTCTCGCCGAAACACTCCTCCGAACGCTCCTGGGCGCCGACCAACGGATGTGGCGGGAGGTATACTACATCCACGGCTGGTTTGCGAGCTTCACCAGCGACCCATCGTTCTGGAAGGATACGGACGTCTTCATCAACTATAAGCCCAAAACCGTGCCGGGCTTTCCGTCGCCATAAACCATCAACAGGACCGAAAAACCCCACTGGAATATGCAGCATTTGTTAGCTAACTTAAAACATTTTGCTAAAGGTTCCGTTTAACGAGAGCCAACGAGAGAACGTAGCTCCAGATTTGTTACGATGCGTGAAAATGTACAAAATAGCTTAGACACCGTCTTTTGAATAATTGTAAATACAAGATGACCGCGGACGGGCCGGCGGGGCAAGATATTCTAAGTGGTTTTCATTGAGATTTCCGCTGCACTGTTAGCATGGTAGGTTATGACGTCGATTATTGTATGGTTTTGCAGGCGACCTGTTTGTAATTTGTACTTTGCTCCCTCGCCTGTTAACGCATTCAAATCTTTTTCTTCGACTGTAAAATCGAAACGCATCAATACTATTGACGGTACAACGAATCCAAACAAACAGGGAAATTGATTGTGAAATGTTCAACTAATCAACCGGGCAGCAAAGGGTATATCTAAGTGACGGAAAATCCTTGACCTTCCATTCAAAAGCCAGGATGAATCGTTGGCGTCACACCATTCGTGACGGTGCAGATGTTTGAAGCGTTTCCGGACAAGCTCGGCGATTTTGGCTAATTAGTTTCTGATCGATCGTTCGCTCTCCGGGGAGATGTGTGCGCTTTGTGTGAAGTGCTTAAACATTGCGTAGCCTCGGTATCAATATTCGATTCGCGGCGGTTTACCGGTTAACAATTATTAGTTTCGGGTGCGGGTAGTGGCGGTTTCCATTTTAATGGTATTTCAGCAACACTTTAAGCGATTGAATCGGGTGATTGGATCCGTCATTGAGCCAAACGATACGCTCGGCTCGGAGTTGGAATCGACGACCACCAGCGCTGGCCATTAGTTTCGTCACGGTGCATGCCGGAGTTGCATACAGACGACACGGATTAACTCTTGAAGGGCTACACGACGCGGTACAGCAGCACTGAGGTGAATATTTATTTTTTTTGTATTTGAGTTGATTAGCAACTTAATTGTCTTCTGTCGTTTTAGCTGTGTGTGAGGCTGGCATTGAACTGGCATGGGTAGCAGAAAGTACTGGTGTGCATACAACCTGTAGGTATGTTTGTTCATTGTAAAATTTGAGAAAACTTGTTTGCATATCTGTATTTCTTTACTCTTTTAAATATTGTGTTTGCTTTCGAGAATAGTAAGGTTTTCGTATACGTAGAATTTATTTAAGCTTAAGAATATTCCATTAGTTCAAGAAGGATGATAAAATCAAATTAATAAGAGTGTGGAGAGCTTTGTGTCATGTGATTTACTTGTTATGCTGTTATTTTAAAGCAGCAAGTCTGTTGCAAGTAAGCAAGTAAGCTAGAGACTTTACTAGCCATATATGCTTTAATTTGAAACCAACAACCGTCAGTGGAATGAAGCAATGCGTGATTTATCTTCCGTTTTGGCATGAAATATTCTCACCCAAAGCCGGTGATCAGCAAAATCGTAATTCCGCTCACGTACGTCGTGTGGATTTTCCCTCAGTCCAAATGCGCGGTGCGAGCGTGCCACATTCGTTTTCGTTTGTTTGATGATTGTGCTCTGTAGTCTTCACACAGCTTCTGACTGACGAACGTTAA
>KE525342.1:2246650-2263980 GCA_000441895.2 Anopheles sinensis
CCCGTTTGGCGTGCGGAAGCTGAAGGTGGGATAAAACGGCGGATCCCAAGAAAACGTACTTGAACATCTTGTGTGAACTTTGTGGTGGAAAAATGGAACCTTCCCTGCACCTGTGAGCAGCGTGTCACCGCTTTCTCCCAACCCTACTTCAAGGGCAGCAGCCCCGAGCGAAGTCGACGTTCCCGATGCCCAATGACTTCAAATGGACTGTGAAAATGGATGGGTGAGTTTGTTTTTCTTACGCCTCCAAAGTTGAGTTGCATTTTTCGCTGAGTTTTTTTATTTGATTTGCACACACTACAGTAGAAATACGCCGATGCGAAAGCCCTTTAAAGTTAGGAACGCGCATATTGCAAGCCATTTACTGCACTTCCTTTCCCTTTTCGGAACAAATATTGTTGCTATCTTTTCATGTTCGTTCATAATTTAAATGATTTTCTTCTTCCCTTTTGTACTCTCTATATGCAGTTTGCACGCTCCATTTTGTTCCATCTGCCAATCGGGACACTTTTCCTTCGGTAGTGACTATGGCGGTGCTTCTGAAGATGCGGTTGTAGCTGAAGAAATTAATGAAAAACAAACGGCAACACTCGAGACAAAGAAAGCCACATTCTTCCGCTTCCCTTCGATCGTTGCACGGCCGCTGATGAGAATGTTGTTGGCAGGCGATCCCCCCAACCGTGGCACCCATCCAGCATTGATGCGGGCCCGCTTTTTCCGGTCGCTTGACCAGTTTTCCATCGCTCACCGTCCATCGAGCGCTTGCGGTGGACGTTTCCGGTGGCGTTGCGGAGTTAGAAAGTAGTGCAGCCCCATTACATTACCGCTACCGATGCTTCATTGCTATTTTGCTATATTTGCTGCAAGAGAAGGCAAGAACTGTGGCATCGAGATGTGTTGCAATTGCATTTTGGCGGGCACTGATCGGCTTCTGCTACCCACTTTTCACACCGACGAGAAGGGTTTTTCCTTCTGCGGCGCACTCGTTATGGCTCGTTAAATGCTATTTCTTTCTTATGGTGTAAGTTCAACGTACGCTGTTCTTGGGCAACTCATTGTGGGTTGTTTCACTTAGTTCCGTAACAAAAACAGACGAACCAATTGCAGCCATTGAGGGTAATAATTCCTCGAACCATAAAACCATCGAATTTATGTGTGTCACATTTGTTCATCTGGAATTTTCTTAGCTTTTTATAGGCGGCTTATGCTTCATGTCTACACGTGTTCAACTCCTGCGATTAAATTTTTCCCCTTTGCTCATCATCTTCGCCAGTTTCATCTGCAATGGAATCGTTTACTTCTCGATTGCATTTGCCTGCACATTTCGATTCGAGGCTCTAAAATGCATAATGCACTTACCGAAAGTTAAGAAAAATTCCGGAACGATGAACTGCTCCAGTTGTCCGTTCGCTTTGCTTTCCATCCGTCATCCAGATCGCGGAAAATCCCCTGGTGGGATCCTGATCCTTCAAGGGAACCGGTTCTGGTGCATGTCTGCAAAGCAAATACCGTAGCCGCACAGCGTCTGCGTCATCGCCTGATGGCGGAATTCGATGATGAACATCTGATTCGCATACTCTTTCTCTCTCTCTCTCTCTCTTTCACTCCCGTGTGCTCGAGAGAAAGTGGTCGCACGATCGATCACATGCCAGTGGTCGGCAAGCTCCGCCGTGTAGTTTGTTCTGCAGGCAGAATTATCAAACCTCGTAAGCGGGTAAGTTCAGCCGAAGCCGGTCTTTACGCCATCACGATTTCGTAACACCAGCATGATTAAGCTTTGGATATGAAACCTCTCCGGGATCAGGGAGGAAAACAAAAAAGAGGATAAGCAATTTTCCACATTACCATTCAGCACACCTTCGTACCGTTGCCCACCGGTGTTCCACCCCGGGGTTTCAGAGTATACCTATATGGATAGAAAAAAAAACCGTCTGACTCAGTGGAGCACACGCGTCATTATTCGTCACGCGTCGCTTCCGTCGTCGGGCAGATTGTGTCGGAATTATGCGAGGAATCGTTGGCGATCGAGAGAATCTCCCGGGGCCCGTCCGGTTCATGCCAGTGGGGCTAAACTAACAACTTCGTTAGTGGAAGTATCACAATTAGATTAAAGTATACAACCCTTGTATTATTGAACACAGCATACAATGTGCTGCCAATGGATAAGTGCCTAAGCGATGTGATTTACATTAATACTTTTTATTTTACGTAATTTTATTAGTGATTGTCGATGGTGTATTCTTGGTTTTTGATAATAATTGATTATGTGGAATTTGTATTTGATTGGTTTTGGTCAATATATTGGACTGCGGAGTGAAGTGAAATTATTGAAGCCACTGCGTTGGATTAAAGTGTTTAGTCTGCTCAATTCTAATGGTTTCCCAATTATGAAAAAAATGTATTTGTAATCGACAAAGGTGTATTTATATGGGATTTCGGACGTACAATTTTTGTTTTCAACTTGTGTTAATTGTAAATCTTGTTTAACACTAGAACACATTGATTTGAAAACTTGCTCGAATGCCTTTTCGGGGTGCATTGGACCCCTGTTTTTCAACACGCTGTAATTTCGTCAGTTTTCAAGATTTTTTAAATCCGTAAACGGCTACTCTTTAGTGTATTTGTCCCACCATACCCTTTCTTCGCTAGCTCGGTGCGTAGTAAAAAAGATTTTTTAAACCAAAATCTCTTTAGTGAAAAAGTCTTTATTACTTTTCAGCGCACATCTTTTGTTTTTTACTTCGAAAAATTTTCAAAAAATTGTATTTTTTCAGTTCAGGGTAGGGTGTATCAAAAACTAAAAAAAAACTCCAAAAGATCCTTAACAAATAGACTAAAAAGCAGCCGTCTACGGATTTAAAAAATCTTGAAACAAACTGACAAAGTTTAGTGTGTCAAAGCATTCTAGGAATAGTCAAGCTGGTTCTCGGCATTGGTTCAACGAAAAACCCTGAAAATACTTTTCTTAGATGTTACTTTGGATTTTAGAAAAGCCTTTTTTATTTTTGAAAACTATTCTTCAGCCGTTTTTGAGATATTAAATGTGAAAATCGCGTTTCGGTCCATACGACCCCTATTTGGTTTCTAGTGTTAATAATCCTAACCGCTGCACATTTTATCGTGTTTCCAAAATGCCTGCCCCGCCCCAACCTGGTAGTAGTTGATCAGGTTGGGAACCACTGCGTACTACGTAGTGTCAGCCTGCCCAAGCAAAAAACTCGTACCGAAACGGTTCCATTCACCGAAAGAAGAGGACCCGGCCATCAGCGGTCGTGTTGTTTACCCTACCGCCGCCGGCACGGTAGAACCAGGGAGACCGAGCCGGTGGTGGTCCGGGACCGGGGCCTACCTGCCCCAGACCGCTCGGACCGCGTAGGTCGTAACGCGTGTAGCGTGAAGTACACACCACGAGGCGGCTTCAGTCGCGACGGAGCTTTCGCGTGAATCGCATCGACGTGCGCGCGTGATCACTGAACGCTCTATCTCTTCTTGCAAAGTTCGATCGCCTTCGCCTCAGTCGATCACCGTTAGGTAGGAGAGCTTTTTTGCCGCTTCCGAGACGTCATTGTGGTTTAGCGCGGGATAAATACTGGTGACAGCCAACGCATCTGCCTCCCCCGCTGCGTTCACTTTGGGAACCCCTGCCGGGCGCGACTACCGGCGTATGGTGTTTGTTATTTCGTGACCAATCGTGATCGACCGGAGTGCCGGAGATTTTAATTCCCAGTTTCGACAGTCGTGGCCTGATTTCTCGCTGGGTGAAAGGTGTAAAAAACGTGCCCTCTGCCGAGCGCCGGGTTTGTGTTTGGGTTCCGCCGCGTGATCCGAACAGAGCTTCTGGTATCTTCAACTCAAATCCCGCCCTGCAATCAAACGGCCTGTCGCCAAATCGCGAATTGATCTTCACGAACAGCCTATCTTCAAGCAACGAGCATCACCAAGTTTCGGCCTTTTAAACCGATAGAATCGAACACTATCCTCATCCAAAAACCGGTGAGTAAGGATAAAACATGTTTTATATGTCTACATCCAGGGTAAACAGGATGGAAAACTGACGTTAGTTTGGTAAAATATAACGTCAAAATTTTTTTAAACGTTATCCACTACTAGCCACACCATATTGCATTTTTCCCATCTTACTCAAAAGTACGACCAAGGAAAAAACTTCCTGTCAATTTGCCGGGCAAGCTCTGTCGGTCCTCCACGAACCACGAAAACATGAAACCGGCATGCAACCGGGTGGTTCGGTAGACGCACCGGGTTTAGTTGTTAAACCACGTGTGCGTGTGGGTGGTGGGCACCACCCACCAATCCAACACGCACGTGAAGTCACGTGCATCGGACAAATGAGCCAAACCGACCCGGGCGGGGAGTTGTGGGGGGGGAGGATGGATGAGGGTAGTAAAGGTATGTAAATTCGTACGGCGGCTGTGTGTTAATACCACATGTTTGACACATGCTCCCGAGGAAACCCCTCCCGGGTTTTGGAAGAGAGGGTGGAAACACTAGAAACTGAACGTGGGTGGTGTAATGCGTCCTAAGGGTGTATGGGTGGGTGAAACCGTGGGAAATTGGGTGATGGTTGGGAGCCTTTTTCTTCTCCAGGATGGAATTGGCCTCCCCACAACATCGGACTTTCCAAACCGTGTGAGTATGTTGGAGGCCTTCGGAGAGGGAACGATTTTTCCCGAAGAGACAAAAACAACTGCTTATTAACTTCCACTTGTACGTATGACCTTAAGAAGGGGTACACATAGCGTGGAAAAGTTTTTCCACATGCGGATTTGGTCGATTGTAAAACTATTTGCATGTGTTTGTGGCGATGAGTGTTGTCGGGGGGTGGAAGGTCGAACATCCTGTCTTACTTGTAAGAGTTTTCCTGTATGGGAAACGGATGCTTCGCTAGGCAGCTGCTACCAAGGTTAGCTACATACTTTTTTGGAACTACCTACTCTTTCTTTTTTTTCTTACTGTTCTGCCGACTTTTTTCGTTCATTTTTAATTATTGAAAATATTGAACCGTTTACATGATCGATGTTGAGAGTAGATAAGAGATTCTCAACAACATATCTCTGTTTCATTATTTAAGTATTTAATAATAGTACCAGCAAAAGTGCATACATAATTATACCGAGTGTGACAATTTGCAAAATCTATTTTGAATCCTTTACAAATCTTTAACCTTGGAATGATATATTCAATGTTACCTGAGGAGGTAGGGGTTGATACGCACCCCTTAAGGAAAACTCTAGAACTTTCAATGAACTTGGCTATGGATTGTTGATTTTATCAACTCAATTTGGTTGATTAAGGATCTATCTAGTAAACTGTTAGGGAGTTTTTGCCTTTTTTGCTAAAAGAAAATCTTGAATTTTTCAATTTAAAAAAAGTGCCATTTTTGTTAGACTATTTCTTGATGGGGGAAAAACGCACCTGTGTTGAGGTAAAATACTCCAAAAGGGGTAATTTTGGTTGTTTTGATTTTATTTCTCGATTCCTTTGATGTAGAGGTATAAAACTCATAAGATGGCCATTTTTTAGTTCATTCTTGCACGGAAATGACTTTTTTCGCGACCAGAACGCGTTTATCATAAGAAATTGGAAAAGGTGCGTTATGCCACAGGGGTACGTTTTACCCCGCGAACCCGTACGTTTATATTCCTTCAAGTGGTGTAATAATTTTAACACTACGGCTTGTTTTAAAAGATCTGGTTGGAATGGTGTTTAAACAGTTTTTTTTATTAGCAAAAATATTATACAAATACCACATCCGGTCTCCATATAAGGGAAATTTTTTGAAAAAAAAAAATGAAAGGCTTTGCGAAATCTACAAATACAAGACCATTGACAAATCCATCCAATAAACAGAAAATGAAATTTAGACCGTAGATCAATTGATTGTTAAGTAAACAAATCCGTATGCGATTCCAATTACTTTCACAAACCCTTTTTTCCTTTTTTTAAATTCATCAAACGGTTACATAGTTGTCAAACTGACGCATTGATTTTGTGATAAACATGCACTGATGCACATGTACGTGTCTTACCACAATAAAACCGTAAATGAACTAGAAACTACTAGAACATGCTATTTACACTTTCAATATGATCATTACCAAGATGAAACATGTTTGTTTTCCTTTATTTTGTTTTAATGGTGAGCTTAAAACAAACATAATATTGGGAAAATGTTTTCTCGATTTTACTCATTGTGTCGCTATAATCCTTTTGCAAATGCAAAGGGATTGTATGTTTAAAATTTAAAGTAACCCTAGAGTGCAAAAGGGACTTTTGATTTCCCCACCCATTTGAATCGCTCACGAACGTCTGGGAATCTCTGGCGTAGACAGATCCATTGGCAAGCGATTGCGTGTCGGTCGCATGAGTCAGACTCCCTCGGAGGGGTGGAGGGTGAAAGGGGGTGTGCGCTGCAAGTGATCGGGTAATTTCCACAGCCGCTTGCAAACGCTCGGGGGGTGGATGGGGCTGCAGTTTGGAAATTGCCTTTGCTAAACGGTGAAACTGCACTTTTCGCTGAAGGAAGCTGGAAGGGGCAGTTCCGGCCCGGCGGAATGGTGGAGGGGTGAGAGCGCGTGCCGAACGCACATCGAGAAGTGCCTTCGAAAGCGTTCGAACGCGTCTCCGGGGTTTGGAGACTCGGCTTCATTTTCCCCGCTCGGAAAACCCCAAACAAACAAACAACAAACCTCAGTGAGAAACTGCTCGTCATCGAAGTTGCTCCGTGCTAATGGAAGTTAAGTATATGTACAAAAGATATAGTAAAGAGGGGGAGAAGGAAAACAGACACTGGCCGTTGGGAGGAAAACTTTCAAATCAAACAGCAGCATCAAGAGGCATCGTGAAAACTAGTTCCTGCTGTATTTCCGACCCGTCGGCGTTCGGATCCTCACCCAAACCCAATACCATCAATTACTCCGACGGACGCGTGTAAGTCACCGCGGGATAAATGGACGATTGGGTGAATGTTTTCCACCGCTCCGAAACAACACCTGCCGATCCGTAATGGCTTTGCTCCACAATGGTGGATTTTCCTGCAAAAAAAGCCCCCCAAAAGAAAGGACCCACTTTCAATTCCACTCGGCGGGACTTAATGATGATGACTAAACTCCGTGACCTGAAAAGCGAAAAGCGTACGTACGTACGTAAAGCACAGCTGGTGATAGCAACCATTTCTCCGCACGATTTACGGCCATTCGGACGCATGGAGTGCATGCATGGGTCTCCGAACATTATGCTGCCGTGTAGTGCACACCGATATGCGGCCGCCATTTCGGAGACGGTATGTGTTCATTACGGTCAAGGGCTTCGACGGTGCGCTTTGTGTCCGACTGCTAATTTAGTCGCAGGTCGCCCGCCGACAGACAGATGCATCGGAAGAGTGGTACGAAGAATGCACACACCGGATCTTATCCGAAGGGTCGAGCAATTATTAGCGCAAACCGCGTAAGGTAACGTGAGGCAATGTGCACCTTTTTGAGTGAAAAATATAAATTTCTCGCTGTCTGTAGAAGAAACGGAAGGGTTCCCGGGGTAATACGCACTCCTTAAGGAAAACTATTGAATTTTCTATGAACTTGGCTCCTGATTGTTGATTTTATCTATACCTGTTCCTGTATTTTTGCCTTTATGGATAAGAAAATCATGTTATTTTCAGTTGCGAAAAATCAATTAAATTTTTGATCGATCTGTATCTGGTTGAGGCAAAACGCACCTGTGCTGGGGTAAAATGCACCACAACAAAGGGGCAATACGCGTCGAAACAAACAGGCTACATGCACCATGAAATAAAGATACAATTCAGTCCTCAAATATGCATTTTTGGATCAATTTAAAATTTCCAGTAAATCGACCGGAAGCTAATGAAATTCAAGAAGTAAATGCTTTTATTAATCAACATTTTTATGTTGCATGGTAAAAAACAAAATACTTCAACATTTCACAATTTACTGGTGCATTTTATCCCGACCTACTGGGTGCGTATTGGCCCCATTCATAGTTGAACATATTTTCAACTAAAATATGAGGAAATCTGCTTATTTTCGTGTGAAATCTGAAGCACTGCTTCGTAATTATCAAAATTTCGTGTTACACGTCAGAAAACAACGATTTTTACACTTGTTATTCCTTAGCGAAATGGTCAGTAAAATTACAACATAACCTGTCTGTACTGATTATGTTGTTGTTTTGCGTTTATTTCACGTTTCTGTTAATGTAAAGCTGTGAAACCTACTGGGTGACCATATTTTAGTTTGCTCATACAGGGTGACTCCTTTTTACGCGTCCAACACTCGTTTTTTATGTGAAATTGGAAAGGGTGCGTAATACCCCTACCTCAAATTGTCACTCCAAAGATCGTTTCTCGTATTTCTCTTCTAAAACCATGATTTTTAAGAGCATTCTTTTCCACACGTTGTTTTAAAATTGTGGATCAATATAGCCCAAAGTAAGAAACAGAACGCATCACGCAAATGATTGTTTAATTAGACCTCTTTGTAGAGGTTCGATATTTTTTTTAATATTTCTTATTCCAATGCTGGATCATTTCAAAACGATACCAACAAATAATAAATCATTTTGTTGCAAATCAAGCTTTGTTGTTGCAATCAAGCTTCATATAACCTTGACTTCTTTTAATTTGCAAAATAACACTGAGTATTTGAAAGATTTTAGTGTTGAGCCTGACTTTTGTACCGGTGTATATCACTCTTGAGGATGTTTTAGTTTGAGTCTCTTTCATCAGAATTCAAGGATTATGGATATATGAATTGTTTTTATGATTCGCCGAAAAATTTTGTTCCAACATTCGATATTACTTATACAAAATCTTACATGATTTCAAGCCTTATGTTTCTCTGGTAATTTTACTGTGTTAGAGCTGTGAAATACAAACAGGGTTGTATCACAAACACTAATGAATGTATGCCCCTAGTTTATATAGTTTTAAATTTCATTATTCAACTAAAACCATGCCGATGCTTTTAGCCCCACTTTCCCCTATATTGTGCAGTCCGGGTCTGTGACGCTTCTTCTTATGTCGCAAACCGGTCCAACTCGTATTTTTATGGAGAATGCCCGAGAATGTCTGCAAATAATAATAATAAAAAAATCTGCCAAGAGAAATGGCCAAGTTCCTTGCAAATAGCTGTTGGACTTCGCTGGATGGCCGGCGTGGATAAACGTCTTCACTTCAGCTTTCTGACCCCGTTTCCCATTAGGCCGCACGGGGTTGGCCGAGGGTGGGTGTTTGGATACCTAGTGGGTGGGGGGGGGGAGTGGGGGGGGCGGTGCCAAAGAGGGGATGTCTGCGCGCTGTCATCGCTGGGGCGGTGTCGCCCATGGGGTTGAGTGGGCCATTGTTTCGTTTCGTAACCGTTTTGCCTTGGACCGGTATCGAATGTGCGAAGCGTGGAGAGAGACACACACACACTTTGGCGAACACACACACTCAAACGCGACGGTCATCACGGTGGCCATTACGTCGCGGTGATCAGTGTTATCGTCGTCTTACCTGGCGCGCAACAAATGTGACACAGAAAGCATCAATGAGGGAGGCGCCCTGGTCCCTGGACCCTGTTCGACACTCGACCCGGGGCTCAAAAGTTGCATAACTCCCGGATGGAACCGACATCGACATTCGATTTGCCATTTTTCTCCCCCAATATCTCACAGCCTCAACGCGTGCCAGTACAGGGAGGAACCTTTGATGGTCAATTGAATCTATTCCTGAACCTGAACTGTGTTCGGCTTTACGTAAGCGAAATCGCGCAGCTCATTAGAGCCGCAATATAGTGGCACCTTCATTAACTATGACGATACCTAGGTGAAGTTCTAATTACGTCTCCAATCTCTGGCGCAACGTTCGTCTTTGGCAATCCCTTACTAGACTCTACCATTCTCCTTCGTACGCCTTGCTTGGTTAGGCATCGAACCCAGAAACTTTGAGAGGAGGCGTATATATTCCAGACGTAAAAGCAGACGATTACAGAAGTCACTAATGCAATGTTTTTAGGAATCTCAACGCAAGTGAAATATTAAAAACATATCGCTGCTAAAGCGTAAACTTAATTCTTTATATGGACATTTCAAATGTTTTTAATAACATAAACTGAAGATGGTGTCTAATGTGTTACTACTTGACACTTTGGATCAGCTACTTGCGAGGTTAAGAACTACAAGTCCATTCATCATATGGGATCCAGGGGATGCCCCCGTGTTCCGCATACTTTGAAACACATTTACACTCCAAAACAAACCGCCATACAGTAAACATTAACGCCTCGCCTCGTAGACATATGTTTTCCACCGGTAAACACGCTGTTTTTCAGTACTCCATCCTCCAAACGGCGCGGAATAAAGTTTGCAAAAAAACCGGGACCCCTTCGACTTCAAATCACCGCAAGACAAATGAGGAGAGAGGACCGTAAAAAGATCGAAAAAATACTGCTAAATGTCAAAAGCGAAACCTATTTCCCGCGGTCGGATGCAAGTCACAGTTGGTGTTCCCCAATATGGCGAAGGTAACACACGATTGTGGGTTAAGGTTAGGGGTACTTTTTTGTTATCTTTCGACAGTGGTGACAAGTGGACTTTGTTATTAAATTTCATACCGCTACACGCTCGTTCACTAGCCATTGAAAGTGTTGCCTGGAGCTTAGTGGACACACTAAGTATAAACGCGTGCTCATCTTTTGTTGCAAGGACGGGTGTTCGGCATGCATTCGCACATAGGGAGCTATTGGATACGTTTTGCAGTATCGATCGATATCAGATATCGACCAATGAGTGTTGATTTTCGGTACACTTTATCCAGATTATAATTGCCAATATTAAAAATAATCGATATCTCAGTCGATAAAATACCTGTCAAAGGTATACAAACTTTTTGAGTAGTTTCCAATATTCCTCTGCGAACACTAAATGTTTAACGATATCGATCGGTACACTATCGGGTGCCATGGACCAGTCTAATGCGAGTAAAATGTAAACTTCATACAACAGTGAGCAACAAAATGGATTATTTTCACAAAATGCACCCAATTTAAATGATTATTATAAAATGTCCAAATTAAAAATTAATCAAATGATTTCTGGGATTCAACTGATGATGATTTTCAGTTTCATGGATACTTACCTCAAAGCTGTTTGAAAGCCAGGAAACTGTTTAGTTTTATCGACCGATCAATTTATATCGCTCGATATGGAACAAAACGTAAGTGATGCAAAATTCAAGTATTTAGATTGTCTACTTCGTTCCCGATAAGCGTCATAGGTAGTGCTGGGTCTAGTAACACTATTTGTTGTGCCGTACTGTGGTACCACACACAGTTTACTGTGCTGTGCATTTGTCGTGGCACAGTAAAGTCAGTCATGCAGTCATACAACGTCTCTATTTATTCAGGATCATTTTTTGATTTTTGCAAAAGTATTGAACAATACCATATTTGTACCCAGTATGTAAGGAATAACTCTGATATTGTGCATAATTTTGAATGGTTTTACGGTTGCTCAGTAAGGGCTTTAGACATTTACACTTTCATTCCACACTTTAGTATACTAATTTATATAATACATAAAACAGTACAGCCAGTGTTAGAAATGTATGCCTTAAAGAAATCATTAGTCGTTAAAAATTAATCTATTATAACACTTTTTTCCTTAATTTTAGCATGCAACTTTTTTTTGAACTGCAACTCAATTCTTCTTTTGTTTACAGTGTTTATTAGGATCTCTTGTTCATTTCACGCTTATTTTATTTGTAACATACGCAGTTTTTTAATATTTACTCCAAATTATGTTTTATGGACAATATTTTACGGTGCATACACTTTATTCCTATGCTATGGTAGCTATCCAAGGAACTAAAGAACGTTGCATACTATTTTATGGTGTAACGGTATGACCCTTTACTGTGATACCACCATTTTGTTTCACACCATTTTGTTTTGCTGGGCAGCACAGTAGCACACACACTTAACATTAGTCATAGGTCGTTGTATCCCACTTTGAAGTATGCAATTGTTGAACATAACCATTAAAATAACCAGTTATACAATAATGCCAATGCAAATGTTTGTTAAAATCAACTAAAAAAAAGGAGAAACATATGTGCATTAATTGAGACAACATTATCTGCGCTATGTGTGAAAATGTCGAGTTCGAAGCAATAATGATTAAGCGGTAACTATCGGTTGTCTCCTATGAATACATTTCGCCTACTTTGTTATATTGGTATAGCTCGGGAAAATGCATTTTCATTTTTTTTTTAAATAAAATTTTCCACCTTTTTACAAAACACAGCCACCTTTGGGAAAGCATCAGTGCCATGTTGGGCACGCGCCTCCAATCCATTTGGTCCGCTCACGTAATCGACCTGTATTGGTGGTGCTCGGTTATGCGGTTGAAAACATGCAAATGACATGAATGACTAGCGCCGTTTCGAGTGTTTTTTATTTCTTCTCTACTTACCTAAAGCTCTCAATTTCTCTAGGCGGGACGCTTTTCGAAGCACGCTTGTCGGATTCGATAATGGGTTTAGGTTATGTTTTTTGTTCCATATTTTAGTTTTTCAAGTTCAACATCAAGAGTTTACCGAGTTCGTTTTGGAAAATGAAGTCAATGAATGAAAGAAGTGGAATCAACAGGGGGGACTTTCTTGCCGAGTGATCGATTCAGCCATCCGTTAAACAACTTTCAGTCACACCCGTCCATATTTTAACGGCTTTTTATCGAGTACGGTTTCCATTGGGTAAGGGCTCTGCCCCATAAAGGTACATTGATCGGTGCCTCATGCATTGCTCATTAGGGCGCCGCGTAACTTTGAAATGGAAGTTCTTTTCCCCTCCCACCCTGCGAGCCAGTTACATCTCGCCCTCGATGGAGTATCGATTTGAATAAAAATCAATTTCAAATTACCCACCCGCTTCGTTTCCCACCGAAAACTCCGTGGAAAAGGGAGAAAGCGAAAAAAAAAGGACAAGACACAATTTTAATCAGATTGGCAGCTTGGACGCTAAATCGCCGATGATTGCTACCTTTCCCCTTTGCATAATGAACCCCTTCGGCTGGTTGAATGTTTTGCGCATGTAATACATTTTGGTGCGTATCTAGATCTTTTCTGCTGGCCCCTCCCACCCCACCTCACTCTCACGCTATCTTCTCTATTTTCTACACACACACCTTTCCCTTTCAATCCAATATCCGAACGATTTCGGTCGGTTTGATATTAAAGTTGGCTAACTTTGTAGCCGGTTCTGGGCTAGGCGTCGAGGCGAGTCCCCCCCCCCTCCATACTAGCTCCCCCTAACCCCCTCTTTCATTCGAACGACAGTTAGGTTTCCCTTTTTCCTTCTGACGATTGTGCGCACGTGAAAATGGTGGCCTTTTCGTTTAGTTTTCTGATGAAACCTTTTAACATCTCGGTAGCAAACGATAGGTGGTGGACCAGCAACTTGTGCGAGTTGTGTAGGTCGCCCTTCTGCTCCTATTTGCCCCCACCCCTAGCCACCCTCATTTCAGAGGGAACTTCATCCGAAGTCGACGCAACAACACTGCTGGTGCGAAGTTTGCGAATCCTAACCGTTAACCGTCACGTTACGCGAACCGCGTGATGAAGTCAAGTTCTCCGCTTCTCAGCTCTCATACAGAAAAGAAAAGAAATTAAACAGATGTTTCTTAAACGTGTCACGACGAAATGTCAAAACGAAAAACAAAACATACGTTAACAGAATGTTTTACACCTTTCATCTGTTCTTCTGTTGAACTAACTTACTGTACCTCGTGACTTCAGCACAAAGCATTGCAAGTTGCTAGGAGTCCAAAGGACACGTTTTCGAAAAACGTGAGAAATGGTTAGCAAGAATGCCACAAAAGTTTCTCGAAGTTTACCGGTCCGAGAGGCAAGTTTTCTTCTCGAGTTGGGGAAAAGGTTTTGCATCAGCGAAGTGAAGCGAAAAGAAACCTTATGGTATTGTTGAAAACAAGTAAATCGTTTCTCATACTGTTTAATGTGAATATGCAAGTAGTAAGGATTTGTTTTCGTAATCGTTTCTAAATGTTACCTAAAGCAATTAGTAACAGTTTTAGGTAACATTAAGAAGCGATTGCGTGAACAACTTTTCACAACAACTTATTCTTTGAAACTGCAAAAGGCTTCTGATTTTCAGATAGGGTAAGTGAGGCAGTTTTGGCCCACTTTGTGCTCATTGTATCGACCATATAACGATAAACTTGGTATGGTAGTTATCTGATGCATGCAATGAAATTCATATTTTTAAGTTTACTAGTTGTTTTCACTGAAAACAGATCACTTTTCGAACACGCTTTTCGTCGCTATTTTGGTACAATTTGTTGGTATTTTGGTCCACCTATGTATCAGCTTTGGCCCACTTAAAAAATGCTTATTTTATGAATTTTATGATTTAAATAATCTTTAAAATAATTAGAAACTGCTATTTACCTTTATCATTATTAAAAAAGTGAGATTAATTGCTTCATTTGCTATTTGAATATTCACTTTTTAGCACGATGATTGCATTTTCGCCTAGGAAATCCTTGACAGTCAGCTGTCACAGTCAGAAATTTCGTTTCTGTCCAAACCAGATTTCCTTGCATCTATTTTGGCCCACTTTTACAGCGAAAAATAAATTATTTCTCGAGCCCAAAAATTTGAAGTAATGTTTTTTTAAATTCCTTATCTCACTAAAAGTTTAAGAAAAAACATTACTTCTAATTTTCAAACGCAGTGGTTGCTCATATTTCGAGGTGGGCAAACTATCTGCTTACAGCATAAATGGCACATAATCTGATAGCGTAGTAGATTTTAACGATTTTCTCGAAAAATACTGATACCATCTAGGCATTTAACTAGAATAAATCGATATCAACAGAATAAAATAGGCAAGAGAGTGGTTTTATTAGATATCAGTGTGATAATTGATGTCCTTTCCAGTTGGACCAAAATTACATGCATGGGCGAAATCTCCCTCACCCACCCTAGTAGAAAACCGTTGTTATAAGATTTCAATTCGGATGTTGCGTTTAAAATATAGGTTTTTAACGATTGTCAAGACGAAATATCGAAAGTTTTTCGCCTTTCATCTGTAATTGCGCTGTTCTTCTGTTGAACTAAATTACTTTACCTCGTGCCTCTAGCTTCAGCACAAAGTGTTGCAAGTTGCTAGGGTGGGCAGAAGCCACACCAGAACATGGTACAAACTTTGTAAGTGGTTCGCACGTCAACCAATTGCTTGACCAAAGGACACGTTTTCGAAAAACGTGAGAAATGGTTAGCAGGAATGCGACAAAAGTTTCTCGAAGTTTACCGGTCCGAGAGGTAAGTTTTCTTCTCGAGTTGGGGAAAAGGTTTTGCGTCAGCGAAGTTAAGAGGAAAGAATCCTTGTGGTGTTTCTGCAAACAAGTAATTTGTTTCTAATACTGTTTAATGTGACTTGCAAGGTTTTGTTTTCGTAATCGTTTCTAAACGTTACCTAAAGCAATTGTAATGGACTCCGACGACTAACAGCTTTAGGTAACATTGAGGAACAATTGCGCAAACAATTTTCGTCTAAACAACTTTTCATTTGAAGCTGCGAAAGGCTTCTGCTTTTCAGGTAGAAGAAAACAGTTGTTATGAGATTTTAATTAGGATGTAAACTTAAGAATTAGGAGTATTTTTAAGGATTTCGTTTAAATATTATTTTTTAATTTTGTCCACGACATTGTTTTTAAAATCTTTCTTTCTTTATTCCCCTCAGCGATTATGCTACTGTCCGGATCGCTGTCGTCGCTGCCCCGGCGTCGCAACTGGCCGGCGTTGGCACGCTTCCTGTTCGTCCTGGTGGCCGGCATCCTGAGCGGCACGCTGCTGACGACGGCCCGGGCCAAACCGACGCTCTCGTTCCAGCTGTCCCAGATTCCCGGCTTCACGCACATCGTCGAGCGCCGGCTGATGGACGCGATGAAGAGCTACAGGTAGGTCTCCCGCCGCACGCCGTAGAAGGAAGAGAAATCGGTTCGAAACACGAAACGCCCCGGATGTCGGATGCCGGATGCTGAGTCAGATGGTCTTCTTCCCTTCAAACATGTCAGCACACAAAAACACCCACACACCAAATCCAATGTCTGGAAGGAAGCTTTTAAGCTGCGTGGGTGGACTATAGGGAAATTTGGTGCCATATGGATTTAGTCAGGCTGTTGTCATGTATTTATCAGATTAAATCGTCATATTTATTTTCTGATACGAAAGGGTGTGTCAATTGAGGCTGTATAAAATATGCCTACTGTGGTACCTTTCATCCTCATTTTTCTTAAATCTCTTTCTTTAGAGCCGACACCGACGACTCACCCTTTAAGAATTCAAATTGCTGGGATATTTGCTTTAAATCACACTAAACTCCGTTAGATAGTTGGTTTACTTTATGTTTATTTTGGTAGCCTACTTATGACATTTTGATCAAATCGTTATCCTTTTTTTGTTTAAAATAAACTTTTAAACTGCGAGGCCCTTTTTTATCTCTTCATATTTTTTACTTCATGTGCTCTTTGTTTATACTGTTTTGATTTAGACGTATATGTATGCATTCCCTGGTTGGAAACAATAATGGTTGCTCACAGTAAACAATTGCGTAATCTTCCGCTATCTAGCGTTGTGTATTATGATATATAAAGTTCCATGCATGTTCGTATTTCGGCTTCACACGGTTTGACATTTATTACAATGTTTTCTGTTCAACCCATGATGGCATGGATTATGCTTCTGAACAATTGTTCAGAATTTGTAAACAAATATACTGCTGTTCTGTTGTTCAGCCGGGAAGGAGTAAATTGTTATAAAATGTGACATAGTTTTCATCTGAAATTGTCGCCTCAATTGTCTGTGTGCTGTATTGAAATGTTTAAAAAAAATCAATGAAACCAGTTAGTGACAAGTAATTTAAACGTCAAACTTTGCCTTTTTGCCTTGTCCCGTGCCACCGTTGTCCCTAAAATGTTTTATATTATCAGGCGATTGTGATGAAATTAGTGTCAAAACTGGGGAGGTGCAATTTAAAAGCAATCAGTAAAACAAACCGAGTTCGACGATAACGATGAGATTGAAGTAGTTAACATGGTTCATGGTTCGGTGAGCAAATCGGTAGATTGAAGCATCACAAACCGTTTTTGAGTGAAGAACAAAAATATGTGTTTGCTATCATTTATGGCTAGTTACGCTTAGTGTGTTTTTTTTTTTCAACTAACAGCCGATAATAATCCAGATAGTCTACAATGCCCCAGTCCACCGTATTTGTGTGATCTGGTCAGAAATGTGCATT